>VNWY01000202.1:57128-67177 GCA_009869845.1 Pseudachorutes palmiensis | reverse complement strand
ACCACTTTGAATAAGCTTTGGATTCCTCAAATCTTGCTGTTGACCTTCCTTCGGGGTTTAGTGAATAAAAATATACATGTTTTGGAAACATATTCTGTAAGGACAGGGTTTCCACTTCATCGCTGGTGTGATTGCACCATTTGTAAAGATAATTAGGCGATAAAGAGTTTTAGAAGCAGGGACTACTGCACACGCTATGAAGTGGGAAGACAAAGATACTTTCTGCTCTTGAATTTTCATTCCATGTAGAAAAAAGTAGGAACATTAACATACAAAAACCTTCATCTCCTCAGCTAGCTACACGACAGGGGTGGAGAATTTGCATTGTTGTTGAAATATCAGCTGCCTTTCCAGGTCAAGTTTTTGCAAACAATGAATTCTATTGTTGTGCCATCAGCTGCAAGACAGACTGCGACAGTAAGTTAATTCATATGCTTCTGCTGGAGGTGATTTTCTAAATAATTGTTATGATTTCAGATGATATTTTTGCACGGACTGGGAGACAGTGGGTAAAATTAATTTTAAAAAACGCTACGTTCGAAAGACCTTCAAAGTTGAGTATTTCGATTTCCTTCGTGAATGTTTTTTTTTTAAATCAGCGCAAGTTGGGCTGAAATTCTGCCAGCGCTGATCCCGTCGTATGTGAAATTGATCCTGCCACATGCGTAATTAAAAATATTATGATTAGGAGATTAACACACAGTTTTGTCTAATGACTGTTTAACATTCCCTATTAGAGCCGTCCGGCCGGTGACACTGAACGACGGTGCGAGACTGCCGGCGTGGTTTGACCTCCGACCTTTAGACCAACCCAAGGATTCCTTGGGTATCAAACATGCCTCACAAGAAATCCAGAATTTAATCAAGCATGAGGTATGCCTATAAACTTTCAGATGAAAAGGGAGGATTGGAATGTATGTTTCAAATGCTTTCAGACCAAGACTTCAGGGACACCGGGAGATCGGATTGTGATTGGTGGATTTAGCCAAGGAGGAGCACTGGCACTTTATTCCGGGCTTACTGGATCAGTTCGGTTGGCTGGGATCCTGGCCCTTTCCACTTGGCTACCTATACAGAATGAAATAGCTTGGGACAGTATCCAGAAACCAAGTGTGTTCCAATGCCACGGGGATCAAGACGAATTGATTTCAGTACCAACGGCGACCAAAACAGCGAAGCAATTGGAAAAGCACCTTCCGTCTTTTGCATTCAAAGTATACCCTGGTCTAGCTCATAACATTTCGTCCTCAGATGAGACTAAAGATATTGCAGAGTTTTTAGAAAAAGTACTACCCCCGAAGGAGAGGGAAACGTAAAGAGAAATGTAAACTCCAAGGCAGTATTTCAATACCCAGTTAGACAAAAGTAAAATGATAGCTACTTACTTTACGTGCTGGAGCCGCTTCATAATCCGATGTTTGTGGGTACGGTGGAATTTCAGATCCGCTGGTTGCATTTCACGATCTCGGGTTACGCCTGTGGAAAAGCTGTCATCGGGTAGCACAGTTTCGGTCCAAATCCGACATATCTTATCCAAGCAACTTGTAATCAGTGCATTGAACACGGCACCCCTGCAAAAGGTTTACAACATAAGACCAGTGTCTTCGATGGTCCAACTTCATCTCACTGCGACTTACTTCGGCATATATTTGCTAGTCTGCCTCCATGAGAATCCAGTCACAGCTCTAGGATGAGCCAAGTACACAAAGTCGTAGAGAACACCACCAGCGATGTTGGCTGCTGGCTCTGGAATAGAAATCAGACCATGTAACACCTTCCTCGAACACCCTTGAAAATCTTACTTGTAACAGGATACCACACTTTGACGAGGCGGTCGAACCTTCCAGCTGTAGCAAAGAGACAAGAATCCGGGGAAAAGGATAGAAAGTGGACTTCCGTAGCAGTTGCACATTTCCAAACGCATTCCCACGTTATACGACTTCCATGATGGTGGTCTTCCTGTGCTCCTACTGTGAATCTCTTCCCCAGCTTCCACATCTGAAGGCTTGTCCCACCCATCAAGAGACGCAAACCTTCCTGATCCCATGACAAGGAATTGACCCGGCAGTCACTCGTCAGTGTACTCGTCTCTCGCCATCGATACCGGAAAAGCTGTAAAAATCCATACATTACATAGGCATTGGCACAGAAACACTTCCGGGTTCATACCGGGTTCGGATTATCAGGTTGTTTCGAAAACGTAGGTTCAAATATCCTGATTTTGTTTTGATATGCAGCTGCAATCTTCCCACATTCTGTTGAGCAGTGGACACAGCTGATCTGGACATCTCCTGGAATGATTTGCACCCGTTGGAAGTCGAATGACAGAATAATCAAATTGCAGCCAGAAGCATACGCCTATAAGAAGGTAAAGATCTTCATATCACGCATCAATTACCAGTAACATTACTGTAGTCTTACCAAAAACGAGATGTTATCAATGTTTCCAAGGGAGAATGACCTGTCCCCTGAATTGCAGGCTCCAGTCAGTATCTGATGACACCCACTCATGACCTTGTAATTTCGATCAGCTGATTCTTCTGTTCATATTCCCAGAGAATGTTTTGGAAACTGACAAAAGTTTATTTATGACCTGGTTGACCTTTACCACTACTGTCTGTCAGGTGGTTCTTGTGTTGTGTGTGGTGCTCCTCCCTTGCTTTTTTGTTGACAGAATTGCTTGCTTTGGAGGAGAGAAAGGTGCGGTATTTCCCCGATTTAGCACAAGTGAAAGTGATCCGAAATGTCCAGCACTTTCACCATTATAAACTGGGACACTCCCGAATACGCAGAACTCACTTGCGCCACTTTATACTTAACAAAATCATGCTTTCCTTTCACCACAAAAGAATTCCAGAAATCCAGGGGTTATGTCCAGAACTCTTTGGTGTTTGGTAGTCTCAGAGAAAGCTAAAGCTTTTAGAGGAAATGCTTTCATACAAATTAAAACGATAAACACCGGAAGTAAGCCCAAGGTTTAATGGTTTTCATTAAAAAATTATCCAGGACAGCAGCTTCCTTCTCCAGCGGAAAAAAATAAATTTTGGATAGCCAATGACCAAGACCGAGAGACGCAGCTATGCTGACTTTTAATTTCAGTTTAGAAAAAAAATTATTTTTTGATGGCTGTAAATCGATGCAAAAAACGATGAAAAATTTGAGCTTTTTTTAGGCCTCTGTGCATTGTTGAGCTTTTTTGAGGCCATTGTTGAGCTGCCCAGCTACCGAGAAAGCAAAAAAAAATCCACATTTTCGGCCCAAGATTTTTGGAAGATTTTCTCTTTTTTAAAGATTTTTTATTAAGAATTTATCGATTGTTATGACTGATTCGGCTGTCCAGCAGATCCAGGTTAGTTTAGGTTAAGGTTTTACCAGATCAATTTGATGAATTGTGCATTTACTGATTCCAGGACAGACTGCGGAGTCTACATCAGCTGGTGACCCAGGTCGTCACTGAACACTCAAAGACTGAACCAACCCTGAGCGCTATCAATAAACTTCATGAAAAGGGACGGGAGACTGACAAATTGAGCCATGCTAATAAGGTTATAATTGTTGGGAAGCCCCAACATTTTAGTGTTTTAACGCTCTGGAATTTGTACTGAGACATAACTGATACTTTTTTGTGATTTATAGGTGAAGCTGAAATCTCACTATTCAACGGCTATTGCAGAAGCGTCTAGTGAAGATGCCCTCGTACGTCAAGCACTGGAGAAGATATATGAAATCCGTGCAATCAAGCACGAGCGGAGACTCCAGGCAAAACTATCCGGAACTGGGAACAAAGAAACACTTAGGCGTGGCCATATTATGAAGATGCTTTTGACTTCTGCCCAAGTCCTTCCGCTGTGGATCGGTGAAACTGTAGATGAGAAAGCACCGCCGCTTTGTGGAGCTATTCCACATCCGAATTATGTCGCAAAGGTTGGTTGAGTTTTAGTTGAGAGGTTAAATTTTAAGGTGTGATGAATTCTAATGAATTCTTAAGGTTGGTGACATGGTAGCTGCTCTCGTTCGAAGTCCAGATGGAGACGACAACTGGATTTTGGCTGAAGTCCTCCGGTACAATCCTACCACTCAAAAGTACGAACTGGACGACATTGACGAAGAGCAGAAGGAAATGTTGACACTTCCGAAGAAGAGTGTCATTCCATTGCCACTGTTGAGGGCCAATCCGGAAACAAATCCAGAAGCTCTTTTTAGAAAAGACACACTTGGTAAAGATACAATGAAGTTACGTTATCAGTCTAACTCAAGTTATTTTTCTAGTGTTGGCCTTGTATCCTCAAACCACGGTTCGTTTACATTTTGTATAATGGCGAGAATAGTTCAATTTACGCTGATTCTTTGTTTTTTGTTTCAGTGTTTCTACAAAGCAGTGGTGACAGCAGTTCCCCTTCGCCATGATTCAGAATACGAAGTCCAGTTTGAAGACAATGTAAGAAGCTATAGATCAACATTGACCTACAGGTCATTTATAAACTGTTCGTTCTTTTCCACAGTCATATACAGAAGGGTATTCACCTCCACTCAGGATTGCACAACGATATGTCATCGCTTATCCAACGACTCGAGTACCAAAGAAGAAGGTACCCAATTAAATCTCGAGAGTGAAGCAGGAACTACCAGAATATTCCACCAAATACAACCAAACTTTGTAAAACAAATCTTATGTCTTTAGCATAATTTTGTACCACCATTAAATCTGTTAAAGTGGAATTGAATCACCCTTCAGACTCTCCGAAAACTAACATTTTATGTTTTCAAATGCTTGTTAACACGAGTGGACTATTTGTTAACATTAGGTGTGGGTACGGGAGCCAGAACTTTGCTAAACATTGACTAAATTACAGCGTCCCCGATGGCAGTTTAATGGACTTCAATTACTTCAGATTAAATGTTCTGCTTGTGTCATTGAGACCTCCACCAAGCACTGAGTTCTTGAAGCCTCCGTCGTGGTAATCACTTGCCTTGGTCTTCAGAACTGGTGCAGGGAAGTCAGGATCACCTGGATACACAGCCTTCCGGGAAGACGTGACTTTCCATCCCGAATGTGTTTCCCAATTCTAAATATAATCAAAAAACAGCATAAATCTCTTAGCAATTTAGACTTAAAATAACTTTGATTACATTGGTGTTGTATTTGAAGTAGTAGAAAGTAGAGTAGATTACGGCCAGTGCACAGCCGATCCTTCCTGTGTAAAGCCTCAACACAAACGCCAAGTCCCTGTTCTGTTGACCAAAATGATTACAATTACAACCACCAACCTAATAGAGTTTAATTCGTAGATTAACCTTAATCGGAAGCAACTTGTAGAATAAGACGTCCAATGGTTTCCGGTAGAATCGTCGGATAGGGTTCAATAGATCAGGACTGTCTTTGGGGATAAGGACAGGTTCCCTGGGAGTGAGGACTTGGTCCTGGAGCCACATCTTCCTCCATTGTCGTTCCTCAGGAGTCATTCCATCCAAGCGATGTCGTTCATAGATAGTCCGGCCAGCGACATTCAACGGCTTGACCCCACCTGTGTACATTTGATTTGAACAACTTTAGAAATAGGGAGACTATATCATTGATTAATGTTTACCAGTGTAGCTCTGCTCCATCTTCATCCCTGTAGGCTTTGGCGGTGCCTTCGAAGGTGGTGGTGTCGTCGATGACATCCTGGTGACCTAAATCACGATCCAGGAGGTCCTACAAAATCAAACTCAATTACTAATCAGCTGTTCAAATAATTAACAAAAAATCCTCACCGAATCAATTCCAAAACAATGCGAATTTCTTGGGTCGTTCTACCAGCCCTCCACACTTCCCTTTTACTTACAAGTTATGGTCAAAATATCACATTTTTGACCTCTTGACCTCAAATAAAATCTTGGCGTCAACTTTTTTCAATAAATCATGCTTTTACACTTCTTAATGACAATTAGTTTGATATTTTTGTCATTTTTTAACCTCTTTTTCATTCCTAGGTTTTGGTGTCGATGCCCGTCAAAAACTTTTTCTAGCGGGAAATATGGCTGCCAGAATTGCTGGAACTGCAATTAAACGGGTAAGAATTTAACTTTAATTAATTACCGATAATCACGGAATCAATAGAAAATTAGCAATTGTCAATCCATTCTTGAGGTCAAGGTGCACAGTTTGACATCTGAGAAAGGTCAAATGTCACCATAAATCATAGAGTAATTGAACAAAACAATTAACGGGGTCATGTGAGACAATAACAAAGGCATTGCTTAATTTCTTTTGCATTTTGACATCCTTTTGCCAATTGGTTTCTAATTGATTTGGTGATTGATTTGTGTTGTCTTTAGACCACAGGTCTTACCGGCCTTGGGGTTGCGGTGAAGCCCCATCACACGTTGAGTGTCATGTATGGCAAGATCCTACGTGCTGTGCAGAAGATGCCACAGGACTCTGCTTACCGGAAATACACCGAGCAAATTATTAACGAAAGGGCTGCTCATGTCAAAGCTGTAAGGGTCAAGGGCCATTCATTACCATTATCGTGTCCTCTGGGTAATCACTTTCTTTCTATTAGGAGCCAGACGTGTTCAAACTGGAGCAGTTGATTGGCAATGGACAAGCGGAGGAACTCATAATCCAGGCAGAAAACGGTTCGTATTTATGTTTTGTCGCAATTGATATATTTGAACAGTGCAATGGTTTATTTCAGAGCTCCTGCTGGCCCGTAATATGTTGGAATGGAAGCCATGGGAGCCCTTGATGAAAGAACCACCGCCCAAGCAGTGGACATGGCCGTTGTAATTTACCTTAGAACTTGAATAGGAAAATGAAGCTCGGAAGACATGTAAAGCAAAGTCATCAGTCATTTAGTCATCGGCTTTAGCTCACCACCTGCCCTTTGGGAATGTGAAACACCTTAAAATTAAGCTCATAATAAAAATCCATAATTCTAAATCATATTCCAGTTTATTTTTCAGCGGTCCAGTCCACACTGCTTGGTTAACTACATCACTGATGAGATAATTTAGTGTAATTTGATATTCATATTTCTATTCACACAGTTTGACGAGGAGTAGACCCCATTCGAGGAATTAGAGTTATAGAGTTTTCCTCCGGAAACGGAGTCAGGGTGGAGTCAAAGTTGTAAAATTGAAATTACTATAATGATTAGGATGAAAGACGAGAAATGAGGGAGCAGAGGATCAGGTAATGCTCAATGGAGGAATTAGAGTTTTATGATTATGATGAGGTAATTTTGACACGAAGAGGAAAAAGGATACCTTACCACACCATTACTTCCTTCTATAGGCATTCAGAACTAAATCCAAGAATATCGGAATTTCTACGAATTCTCAAATGAGTCTTTGATTTCTAGAGAAGACATGCACCTAGGGAACTGAAATTCATCCAAGAAATGGAAACGAAAGGTTTATGAATTCTTAAGAATCCAGCAGTAATCCAGACATCGTTCTTTTATCGCCTACGCCTTCTCCCAAGGCCCAAGTTTGTCCCAAGCCGTGATCGGCTCTCTGGATTTTGAGACGCTGGAAAGAAGCTTCGAATTTTCTTTAATCCAAGGACACCGGATGCTCTGGGTTTCCATTCCGCCGTTGATGGTGACAACTGATAGCTCGAGGCCAGTGCTTTCTCTGAAAATGTCAAAACAGCAACCCATTAGATCCTCACATGCGTCTGTTTCTTCAGAAGTCATTTTTTCTCCTTATAGCGTCAGCGCTACCCGCCCCTGCGTGGGAGTTCATCCGATCCATCTTTAATGAATCTTTTCTTGGGGTTTTCGATTACAATTTTTCAAATTGATTATGAAAGGAGCATGTAACGCTACTTGAGAAAGTCATGCTTGAGCTAAGGTCTTTTAGTATCCTGTGGGAGCCAAGACAGTCGGAGTAATTGAATTTGAGTCTAATGCTATTTGCCTTAGGCCCTGGTGGCCAAACCCACGCTTTATTTCCTAAAAGGGCAGAAATTCACTGCCCCGGAACTGTCTTTCAGACATCAATCAGGTGCTAAAATGGGCCAGGACACTTGAGCAAAACCGCAGTGTCATTCTTAATTAATTATTCACGCAAAAGGCGGTTTTAGCTCCAAGACGAGAAACGTCAACAGTCGTTATGAAAGGAATTTCTAAATTAAAACGACTTTACTTCCGTGACACACGGAGCTTTGGATTGATTAAATTCCTGGAAGGTTTGGGTCTATTATGACCATAGGCTTTACATTAATTAGCCATTACACCAAGAAATTAATTAGAGCAAAAAATCTGAAAAGGTAAATGGGATTGTCATTTTAGAAAATGAGGTTGGATTCAGGCTAATCCTTTCAGAATGAGCTTTCACTTTGATTATAAAGCAGGAAATAACGTCAATTTAGTAAATCTGATCAAACAACGGGGCCTGGAGGGATGAAGCGATTCAAGGAACTCACCAGGTGATCCGTTAGAGTCATCATCATCCGATCTTCCAGAGCCCTCAGCTCTTTCTTCCCCACCTTCTTCGTCAGTGTCATCATCATTCTTCTGAAGTGCTTCCAAATTCTCACGTAAATGGTGGAAAAACTTCTCCATATTACTCAGAGCACCTGAAATAGAAAAATAATGAATTTGGTTTAAGTTATTAGGTTGGTTGCTAAAAATTAGTGCCAAATTAATTCCCCAAAACCCACAAAAATAACTTCCAGTCAAAGAGAAAGGAGGAGAAAGTCTTGGCGTGAAAGCTGAGCCTCAACTATTTCTTTCTTTAAGAAGAATCAATCATTATATCATCAGTAATTGACTTATTTTCAGCCAAATTACCAAAATTAGTTTGTTCTTCAATCCTACATGCTTTCACCAGGAAGAGAAAGTTGGGATCAAAAGTCAATTGTTTTATTTCTGAGAAAATCAGCCATTATAAATTGCCATTTTTGTTTTTTTCGAGCTAAGCTAATCCGTGTAATGATGAATCTCATCAAAATCCTGGAGTGAAAGTTTCCCTTTCCCTTTCCCTTTGTGGTTTGAATTTAATTGAAGGAAAAGAAAGTTTTAAATTCTGAATCATTCTTTAGTGAATTGAAGTTTCTATAATTGAATGTTTGATTCCTTTGGAAGACAAAGGGAAGGAACTGTTCCAGCCTTGATCTAATCATTTCTTTTTTGATTATCTAAATACCCTAACACAAGGAGAAAGCAGGTGCTGGACTTTCTTTGTAAAATGAGGGATAAACAAAGGCCCCTTTTTGATAGACATTATGATGGATCTAACCCATTTAAACTCAGCTTCCGTCTATTAATCTTTCCCCTATAGAAATTCCAAGAATATGGATTAAAACCATAGCCGGATCCCAATTAATTCTCCAATTCAGGCTCAATTTTTCACCGGTGTCAATGATCTCCCTTTCAAAGTCAAAAAACTTGTTCTCAAGTTGAATCTTATGGGAATAAGTTCCAAAGAGAGCATGTTCCGTATAAACGAAACCAATTCCCTTCCGTCTTGAAGTTGCAACTGACATTTAAGAATCTTAATTAACTTTGAAACACTTGATCAAGGGATTTGAAAATTCAATGAGGGCATAACTTACGAGCGCTGATGTAAGGAGTGAACGTTGGAGGTTCTTTGCTCATGTTTTCAGTGCTGTGACCGCTTCCAGCGGCAGTTGCAAACTTTGACAGCAGGCGCTCATAGCTGGCTTCAGAGGTAGGTAACTCAGGATCCCGGATAGGAATTGCTGGATTGCCTTGATGGAACTTCATCAGTCGCTGATTGGACAAAAACTTGTGCGTGTAAGAAGGGTGTCTCAGGAAAGGAAGGCGTGACATGTCCAAACGTTCTGGAGATTGAATCATGGGACCCCGTGATTCACGGGTATGCTCCAGTGTCGGCGGCTTCAGTTCTCCTAGAGTAAAATAAATTCCAAAATTCAGAAACTGTGAAAAATGGAAAGGATGAACTGCGAACTTAATTAAATTAGATTGTTAGAAGCGATCAAAGAAGCGTGCGAAGTTCCTTTGAAATGTTTAGGAATTGTTGTGTGTCTCATCCAGCAGTAGCAGCAGCAGAGTTCCAGTGAGGTTAATAGAATTATC
>VNWY01000202.1:0-56992 GCA_009869845.1 Pseudachorutes palmiensis | reverse complement strand
CCCGTCAATATGTCAAGTACACTGACCATTCCATCACCAAGGGTGTCCCTAATTCAGCAAGACACGGTGTCATGCTCAACATTCTCTAGAATCCAAACTCCCGTTGCCCGTGTCCATTTGAACTTGTATAAACCTAGTGGTAGTTTGAAGTGTGGCTGTAGCGTCACAAAACCACCGTCACCGCAATAAAGGACATTGGACATTCTGGACAGGACTCAAACCCAAGGTTAGTTAATTGACCTGTCAAATTACGGTTGTACTTAGAGAATTTACTAGTCGCATGAATTCTTCCTTTGTAAAATTCAACTATTATGAGCGACAAAAGCTGAAGGTCGCTAGGTCACTCCATTCTTTTGAAAAAGTAGCTCCATTTATAGTAACCTTTACGACCACGCATTTGTTTTGACCAGTCGATTTATCCCTGAAGAAAGGTTAAAAACGGAATAACTAATGCTAAGGGAAGCGTCGTAATTAGCTTCGCTTTCACCTTAGCTAATAATTAATGACCCTAGAATCTCTGTTTTGAGATTCCCGTTCTCTGCAGGGTTCCTAATTAAATTTCTTCTACGTTCAACAGTTTTTTTAAACATTCATGTAGGGGTGAATGCAGGGATGATGGTAGTAGATGAAGAAGCAACAAGTTTAGAACGCCCACTCGGGGAAAGTAAATGTCTCCCTTGTAATGCTTCCGTTTGGATCGTTTTATTAACCTAAACAACCAACGTTCCAAGTTTGGAAGTGTCCGCCTACTCCTGGTTGTCAAGAACAGTCGGGTATTACACATGCGAGGTTATTCCTCTTAGGAAAGAGTTTGCAATTTGCAATCCACCCAATGAGACTCCCATTGATGGAAAATCAACAAAGGACCATTTCACAAACCTAATTTCCGCATCTTCATTCACAAGAACAAGAGCCATTTACTGTTCCTCGTCACATTTCCAACCATGAGACTTTGAAAGGTTTGTTAAGGTTGCTTTAGAGTAATCTTCCATGGAAAAACTTTCACCGCTTCGGGAAAAGTCTTTGACACAGTTATGTACTCATTAACACCAAAAACTTCCGCGAGCCGCCATTTCTAATTAGTGATAATGTTAATTAAGGATGACAAAGTCTCCCACCTGTTGTCTTTCTGAGTTTACGTTAATGATGACCTATTTTTAGTAAATCTCGGGATACCAGTAGGCTAATTAACCATGTGTGCTTCTATTTTGTCTTCAATTGAACGCACGATTTCATGTGTGTCATAGTTCATGTGCAGAAACTCAAGATTTATGCACACTGCACGGAAGGGATTATTTTTAGTTATAAGAAAAGCGGAAGGATCCCCAATCAATTTCCGCCTAGTCGGTTTTCATTTCCGGTGAAAGTCATTTTGGTTCTAATGTCAAGGTATGCAAAACGGTCTTAGGAATTCATGTCTTCCATGTCAACTATAATTCTCCTTGGCTAAAGTAATCTAGGGAATTGAAGAGAGTAAACTTAAGTAGAGTTGGCCTTTAAGTCATTTGGGGGTGGGAGTCCTTGCGGAGACGGACTGGAAAAGACTCCAGTCCAACGCTGCCTCTGGTCATAAATGAATTCTGAAGAGACTCATTACATTCTTGGTTCATTTTCTATTCAAACAGCCTTCCCTACAAGTCTTGTAAGGGAAAGAATGCACGTTTCTTTACAACTTAACTGCGTACCTTCAAGAAGTAAAATTAAAGTGCAATTAGTCCCCTGTCAACAATGCTTTTTGAGTCCACTTGAGCCCACTTTACATGCATTTGCAATGGAACAAATTCTACTATAAAGCTAGAAAGAAATGCGGTGAAATGAATGAACTGAGTCTCACCCTTTTTAGGATGAACACGAAAGGTGTACCCACCTAAACGAACATCTCTTCCTGCGAATTACAAAATCTGATTCAGTCCCCTGCCTTCTTTACCGGTAAAAGCGTGAGTAACTTTCACAGGAAAAGGTACAAGGTACTTTCCCTTTTGTCCAAATTCTCAAAGAATTGAGACAAAAATGAATCCAAACCCTACTCAATCCACACGCGATTTATCATCAGTCATTGGCAATTTTCTCATAAAAGTGCTCAGAATTTAACAGAAGCCTTTTGACTACTTTCTCCAGACTTTTTACTTTCTCCACAACTTGTTCTAAAAATGGTGATTTCATTTCAAGAATGTCCTCTTACCGTCTTCGAATAGTGAAGCGAGATGACCGTTTCCAAAAGGAAGGCAAAGGAGATTTACAAGAAGGATGCAATTGAGGGCCCGGAGTGCGGTAGAGTTGGAATGGATTGGCGTCATGATCCTTGGATTTAATTCACTTTCGCTTCTGCTTGAAATCCCCCGAAGCCTCTGGCGTTTTGAGGTCTTGAATAGCTTTGGAGCTATTGAAGCTGGGACAGCTTTGGTTGGAAATCAAATGTCTCTGGAGCAGTACTTTCCCCCAACTGAGATTCACCCTGTCTGGGAATCCTCCTTTTGTTGTTTCGAGATGAGAGAAAGGAAATGCTAAATGCTCTAGAGGAATCCTGACTTTCTCCCTCCAACCTCCCACAGCAGTCACTCCCGGTGAAAGGAGATCAAAAAATATTAGCACTTCGCCACTACCGCGCTCGTTCAACTAATGACGATAGACTGGCTTTCCTTAGGGTTAAAATGTGATGACGATCGTATGACTCAGGATGGGAATTTCCTGGTTTCCAACAGGGCAAAGAAAGCTAGCTCCATTTAGCATTCTAGCATACTTGAAAAGACCACCACCAAACCCTCTGGAATTCATAACGCTTCCCACTCGTAGGGTTACGTGGGGGAGTCGTAAAAAAGTACTATGGGAGCAACTGGTGCTGCTATCCCAAAGGACTTTCTCCGCCTTTCTCCCTTTAGGGAATCTTAAAAGGCAAAAAAAGAATCTAAATTCACCTGAGAACGTACCTGAGAATATTAAAATCCTATAAAATACATTTCCAAAGTATAGATATAATAACAAGTATAATTAGGAAAATATGAAATTATAATTTCATACACATTTAGAAAGGAAGAAGGCCCTATTCCCATTCATTTCCTGTTTGAATTTCCAATGGGGTTTGAAATGTCAGAGAACAAAGCCCCTTTGGAATCGTCGATTTCTTCAACCACACGGAGATTGTTATTCATTAACGAGTCATTAATGAATTATTCACAAATGCGAAGCTACAAGAGACTCCTCTCTCCCTTTTGTCAACACTTAGTTCATTGATTCCTTGAATTTGAAACTGTGTCCCTGATTGTGTGACATTTGATTCTGAAATTGGATCCCTTAAGGGATTTCAAGCCCCATTCAAACATATTATGAACACAGTGGCTGAACAAACGGAAATGTAGGTTGTCCCTGCGCATTCTAAACGAAGAAATCAATTTACAATTTTATTTTAAATTAAAATGGTCCGTATTTAAGAAATCGCCCACACAATGATGATTGAATCCTCTTCCGAAGAATAGTTTAAATGAAGCGTCCCCATGCTTAATTGCTTGCGCCTAATCTTTATGTGAATCGTCATGAATGAGGAGGAGTTGCCAACAATCCTCAACCTTGTCCCAAATGCTTTCCCCTTTATTGCAAAAATTTCTCGGTATTACCCCGAAATCGGGTATTAGCACACCCACTACGGTATAGACGCATTTTTGCCTTATTCATAAGTCTGCCTGTATAGCACAAAGCTTTAGAAAGGCACACACACGATTAGAGCTCCCTAGATTTCGGTTCCGGCTTATTCCCAGATTCCCACCCCAACCCATAAGCTTAATTTTTTTGGCAAAAGACAAAAGCAGAAGGGAAAATGGTTCCTTTTCCTGGAAAATGTTCAAATGAAGTCTCGTGGGTATTCGTAGACATACACACACAAAATGGCGAAAATGACTCACTAGTTCCTAGTTCGTAGAAGCGTCAGCAATAAATGAAAATCAAAAACTATTCTCCTACGCACTAAGCATGTGGTGTTCAGTCGATTGCAACAGTCTGCACAGTTATAGCTCCAGTTTGTATGAACTACTGCGGTAATCAATCAACGCCATTTCCTCATTCTTTTCAGGATTATTCCTCTCACCCACATTTCTCGTTTCGTAATGCCTTAGCCAATTGAGCCAACCCGATCCTGGAATGCCTAATTTACAAAGCTAAAGATTTTGCAATGTTACGTCTATGAAGCTCTTTGTGGGCAATTCCCTTTGAGTATGTGGCTTCTCGTTAATTTTGTTTATAGACGCGAGTCCAAAGTTAAGTTTTCGTTATCGGGAATTGGTGGTTAAAGTGGCAAAGTGGATCAACCAGTATTCAACACTTTGGAATAAATGGACAAGGATTGAAAGAGCTCTGGTGAGAAGAAAGAATTTGAGATAGCAAAGGTCAGATTAATGATGAGCTTTTTGTTTATGACAACTCGTATTTCGATCTTAATTTTCACATTTAAAATTACATCACACCCAGCCATCGAGCCTTCCACTCCTGAAGAAATCCAGATCGCTTCAAAAACAACAAACAAGATATTTAATGCGGAGAGCGTCGTTTGTTTGTGAGCGATAAATGAACATACTTTCTTCGGACCTCATCGTCATCTTCCAACTCACCACAAAGGACTTTAAGTTTCAGTTCTTATCCAATTATAGACCCAAGTGAAGCTAAAATTCTCATCGAAAACGAAACGCTTCGGCCATTATTACAGGAAGCTATTGTTCCCCGGAGGAGCTCAGAAGCCGGAGAAAGTGCGAGGAGAAATGAGCGTGGACTCGATGTCGTCTAGTTCCAGCAGTAGCGGGGGTGGGGTAGAAATCTGTGCCCGTAACCTCCTTGATGTAATGTTCAAGTATACTTGGACAATTCAGAATTACATCAATTTACTGGACAAAGGGGCAAACATAGACAGCCCTACTTTCGAAGTAAGTCTGTGGGTTGCTTTTTAATTAATGGAAAAGACAATTAACGGTGAACTTGACGCGTTTTCATTCATCTCACACACACGCCGCCTTTCAAGTGACACTGAGATCCAAATGAATCCATAATGAACCCCGGGGAGTTCTTGGTATTTGGCTCATTTCTCTCTTGCTAATTGAGACCTTTCATTAAATTAGTTTCACCTGAATGGGCTGAAGACAAAATGGTCCCTAGCTATTCGTTTCTGGACGGATGAAGACGGAATTCGGTTATCTAATCCGGTCGTAGTCTGCCTCAACCTGGTC
The DNA here is from genome assembly GCA_009869845.1 of Pseudachorutes palmiensis. Taxonomy (NCBI): domain Eukaryota; kingdom Metazoa; phylum Arthropoda; class Collembola; order Poduromorpha; family Neanuridae; genus Pseudachorutes; species Pseudachorutes palmiensis. The sequence goes on along the minus strand of VNWY01000202.1, from coordinate 51,785 downwards.
TCCTCGGTGGGGGAATGTCCTGAAGAAATCGAGGTTCCTGTTCAAAATGGATTAGAGAATGGATTTTAATTGTAATTGATGGGATTTTGCTTTTAAAGGTACGCTATCAATTTGGTGTTTGGAATGGGATTGTGAAGCAGTATGAAGTATGTCCTTTGGGATCACAACGAATAGCACTGGCAGGACCAGTCTCGCAGGATCTCATCAGTTTCGACTACAGGGAAGTATGCATACTCGACAGGCATCTACACGGGAAAGAAAATATCGAACTATTCTGCAAAATCATGGTGGTATAAACACCAATTACTCAAATTCGAACCCACACGATCTAAGTATCAGAACCTAAGAATCCAATGGTCGAATTATAGTTTACCATTTCTAATAGGTAAGAGCGAAAATCGAGGAGAATACATTGGCCCTTGACCTCTGGAACAAAATGAAGAATAATGAACTCTGTGACATCACTTTGGTTTCAAGCGATGGCGACTGCTTCTCAGGTTATACCTTACCAACCCTACATTTCCAGAAAAACATTTAATGTCTCCCTTTTCGAATTCTTTAGCTCATAAAACGATCTTATGCTGCCGTTCCGCTGGACTGGTGACCATTCTGTCCAAAGCGACGAATGACATTGTCCATCTGAACATGTCTACAACAATCCTAAGCGGACTTTTGCAATACATTTACACCGATAGGGTTGATCCACTCAAGACGCCAACGGCTTTGCTCAAGATCGCTGTCAACCTTGAACTACCAGGGCTTAAAGTACACACACTCAGGACACTTACAACCTTCAGTTGTCCAATTTCTATTTTTCATTGTTTAGAATATTTGTGAAAAGGCGTTGATTGACTCCATCACTCCAATCAATGTTGCGAACATGTTGATGATCGCTGATGCTTTCTCTTGCGAGAACCTAAAGAAAGCTGGTCTTGCTTATGTCGAAGACAATGCTCGATCTATTGTGAAAACAATCGCTTGGAAAGTGATGGAACACGTACGTCCTCCTCCACATGATTCTAACCAGTAATTAATTAATTTCATACAAAAGGTGAATCCCGAGCTGTTTGAAGAAGTGACCCAATCCCAAGGGTGAAAGTGGAGTATCCGCAGTTTAATAAACGAATGGGATGATGCTGGAGACACTTTCGACACTTTGGCCTCATGTTACACGTTACCCACGCAAAGGATTAAAATTGACTTTCACTTCCGCTAACTTTAATTTATAGCAAAAGCGGATATTCAGGGGGTCCCTTTGCTCCTTTTGCTTTAACCCACTTTCTCCAGCATCCCTTTTCCTGATTGTAATAGGAAATTGGAACATTGGAGAAGTGGATCAGTTTTTGCATAACAAGGGCCGATGATTCTTGTAAACTTCTTGCATAAAGAGATCGGGTTTTGTTTCTCTGACATAATTGAATGACGTCCAACAAATACAGAGAGATCGGCTTCTTTGTCAGCATTTGATCCTCGTTTTTACGCACATTTTAGTGGGCCTTTTAGACCGGTCTTTCTCTGAAGCAGAGAGCTGATTCATTAGAAATTAGAAAACTCGTATTCTTCTGATTAGATGCAAAAGTCCTTGTTTGGACTTGAATAATTTTTTGCTACAGTCCTCGAATGAGATTAAAATGAGGTCCAAGAACTGACTTATTAGCTCTAACTCAGCAGAAGAGCCTCATGTTTTCTTGGGATTTCGATGATCTCAAGCACCACAGACGATTGACAATTTCTGCTATAAAGATGCGTCCTTCCGAGTCTTCCCGTTCCCATTTCAACTTTAATCTTAAACCAGGTAAAGAAGACTTTCAAGTTTTTCGAATTAAAGTGGCCATTGTGGAGGAGAAGCCAACAAGGAGACTTGAAAGGATACTGCTGTATCATTTAGCACTGCGTTCACCGTCACTTGCGTCGCTCTTTGGAATCCGCACGAGCCAAAGTGCAGTTTAATTAGGCTTGTGTGTTATAATCGCGGACTCATTAGGGAATAGAATTAGAGTGAAAACAATGGAACTTCGAATGGATCATAGCAAGGAAGAGTGCCGTCTACCCACGTTCAATAATCCAGCTTACTGTGATACAGATAATGAGTCCAATGGATCATCTTCAAAGGAACGCCAACATAAATCAGGAGACGCAGATGCTCACGCTTCATCCGAGCAGCTAAGAGCGACTGATTCCAAAGGAACGCCCGAGGAACCAACAAGCGACGGTTCATCAGGAACCAATCAGGACCCATTGGAGACTCTGAGGAGCTTAGCCCGTGAGATCAGTCCGGGCATCACACTTGCTCCGATCCCAAAGGAATCAATGAGCGACCCTGACAGTCCCATCAATGCCTCTTTCCCAGTCATCGTCACTAGAAGAAATCCAGTCAGTTCTTTGGTCACGAAATCCTCGTCTTCAGACAGGCGTCATAGTAAAAGTGACGAGTCTTACTGGGACATGAGTCTCCCATCGACCAATCCAAAGCGATCTTCAATTTTATTTGCAAAGAGAAAGTCTTACAATGACGACGAAGTCTTTGACATTGATGAAATCCTTAATTTGAAACCGAGGTACTTTGGCTTCACTTCGAAGCAATGGACGACCCTTTTTGTCTTTGCCTTTGTCAACATCTTCTCAGCTATTGTAATTAATTTACAAGCTCCGTTTTACCCGGAGATTGCTGAAAACAAGGGAGCGACTGGGGTCGAAATTGGATTCGTTTTCGGATCCTTTGAGTTCATCGTTTTTGCACTGTCGCCAATTTTCGGGAAATATGTAAGCCGAAATTCACGTGCTTTTCAAATGTACACTTTTGTACAATTTTGTGCAATTTCCAGATGAATGATTTACGTCCCAAGAGGGTTTTCAATGTCGGGATCCTAGTGACGGGCTCCTGCTCAATACTTTTCGGGTAAAACTTACTAAGTTAGCATCAAAAGAAAAGAAAAATGATTAAAATTTAATTGTATAAAACAGATTCCTGACATTCGTCGACAGCAGGGTTGTCTTTGTCACTCTGTCCATGGTTCTAAGGGTCGCTGAAGCCATTGGCACCGCAGGTCATGTCACCGCTACCTTCACGCTCATTGCCCTCGAATTCCCTGATGCAATTTTCACCGTCTTTGTAAGAACCCTTTCTGCCAATGTGCAACGTTTTCTGCCAAAACTGAATTGATTTGACTTCATGAATTATTTTTGTGTCGTTATTATCTGCAGGCGTCGATGGAGACTTGCAGTGGCGTAGGGTAGGTGGAAAGATATTGAAACACTATCAAGTTTTTAATTACGTTTTATGATTTTCAGGTTAATTCTTGGCCCATTGCTCGGAAGTCTTCTCTACGAAGCTGGATCTTCAGTCGGTCCGAATTTCCAGTTTCTTCTTCCATTTATTTCACTCGGTGGGATCCTATTTACGGGTGCTTTCTTGGCATATTTCATTATGCCAACGCCACAATCCTCACCGCAACCTCCGCCTACTGATGAGAAACATGGGCTCTTTGACCTTCTTAAAATACGATCAGTGTCACTAGCGGCGTTTAGCATCTTTGCTACCGCCGTTAGCCTCGGTTTCCATTCATCTTCGTTAGAACCACACATAAGACAGGTAAACAAACACAAGGGAAAGTTCTAACTTTAGTTTTAAAGTTAAGGTGGCTCAACGGACATATACCTATTTCCAATGTATTTCTAAAGCAGGAATTTTATTTTGTAAATTTTTGATTGGCGTTTTAGTTTGGCCTTGAGAATGTGAGCAAAGGAGCCATTTTTGTGATCAACGGAGGCATTTATGCTGTAAGTATTTTCTAACTTTCTCCTGTAAAAAAAAATATTAAAAAAAATTATTGATTAGATCACTGCCCCTCTCGTTGGACGGATCTGTGACCGAATCAGGAATCCAAAGATCTTAATCCTGATTGGTGCGGTTCTAATCTTTGGTGGATTTACGGTAATTGGACCTGCTCCATTCTTCCCATTTGACACGTACGTTTTCTCGGAATTATTGAATGTTTCTTGATTCTAATTTGTCTAAAATTGGATTTGATAGGCTCCTATGGTTGACGTGTTTTGGTTTATTCGCTCAAGGCCTGGGACTCTCTTGCTCCTTTGTATCTGCTTTCACTCAGGCCATGAGGGACTCCTTGTATGTCGCCCACACGCAACGTGACTCAAATGTCACTAGCCCTAATTGATTGGATAATTTTAACTGTGTCATCTTCCTTCAAGGGAATCTGGGTTTCCGGATAACGTGAGCACCTACGGCCTTGTCAGCGGACTCTGGATGAGCATGTTTGCCCTTGGAAATTGCGTCGGTCCCATTGCTGCTGGGTTTCTAACGCAAATGTTTAATTACCGGGTAGCTTCTCTCTTTGTTTTGGCCCTTCAGTTCTTAGTGGTGAGTCATTAGCTTCTTCCTTGAAATCCAAATGACTCATTGTAATGTTTTGTAGATCGGGATTTCATTGATTTTCATTTTGAAGTCCAATGACGATTCTGAAAACGGACTGACTGACTCTGAATTTGCGATCCTGGAAGGAAACGGAGTTCAAGTTTGCCAAGCTAAATTCTACAGCGAACTGAGTCCTACTTCCATTCAGAGCCAGGAAGGGAAACTCCCGATACGGGCAGTTCAAGTGACAAAAGTGAAACCCTTTGATTCTGATAATGAAATCATTCACAGGCTGTAGCTGCAGAAAATCCATTTACCAACACTGCGGATTTATATTTTGACACAAAATAAAATTATCAGCAGAAGGCTGAGGAAAACCTTTCAGAAGTGACCTGATTGAGGAACCATTTTAATAATTGTTAAGCTCGACACTTTTTGAAACCAGTTTTGGCATTGTCAAAATGCCAAGAAATCATTTTCATTCCGTTTTCCTGTACTGTGTTATTCGTTCCGTGAACACAGCACCGTTGCTAGACAATATTGGGATAGATGGGAACTAATTAGCTACCATTGTTTAACCTATGGAATGGGGTCTTTCAGCAGGGGTCAATGAACTCTCCTAATGCTTCTGATTCCAAGCAAAAACTTTTAGCAGACATAACATATCAATTTAGGGTCCATTTCCTTAAAAGCTCGCTATCTATCCTGATTCCAATTTCCTGTATCGTTTTCCAGGCGCCATTTTATCCAGCAGAAAAGCACGCCAAGGCGTTTGAGAAATGTTCTAGTCTCGTACGAGCTGAATTGCATGCCCTTTAATAGCTCTACGGGTAACCGGATACTGGAATCCATTTTTCGATTCCAATTAAAATTTATAAAACAGCCATCAAATTCAAGCCTTTAATTGCATCCAAAGTGGCTTGATTGCATGTGCAGTTCTTCTGGTAGAAAAATTAGAACTCACAGTTCCATTTTATAATCAAAACTTTTGATGCTTTTTTTAGCTTTCTGGTTTAGACTGCATGGCACCCAATCCAATTTAATGCTGATCTTAATTCACTCTTAAGTAGAAATGCAACAGTTCAACCTTTGGCTATTGGCGACAGGCTTCCTTGACACACGGGTGTCTGCTTTTCACCCGGTTTCCTATGGTAAACAACTGCGGACCGGTTCTTTCAGGGGGTAATGCGAAAGAAGTTAATATACTCCATACATCCTCGTTTTGAAATCATTCGTGTTCCTTTGTCCCGTGATAGGAGTGCCATTGACCCTTTCGGTTTTCTTCATTAAATGGCATAAGCTTAACAGTATTTGGCTTGGCCTCGGCGCCGTTCATCTCTCCGTCTTACGCCCTCATACTAAATGTAGCAAATTAATTCCAGTTCCCGATTTCTGGATTTAGTGAATTCATCAAGATTAGTAATTGCCCCTGGTGTCTGGATTGTGATCCATAGACAATTCCACTGGCTTCGCTCTGTGTAATTATCACACTGTCAATAGTGGTGAGTAATCATCATTTCCTTTGTGTAAACAAACACTTCTTCAACATGCATTACTTTTCCATATTCAGTAGCACTACTTTTAGCATCTTCATGTCAAAGTACCAGGAGATAGAGGATGGCGTCCTTGACGGATACAATGTCGCCGAAACCACGCCCCTAATAACTGAGAAAAGAGGTAACCCCTTCAAAGTCAAAATATTCCAAAGTTCGCTTCTAAACGTTGCGCTATCGAACTGAAGTGATTTTAGTTGTAAAATAAAACGTAAAAGAAATTATAAATGGTTTTTTAATTTTAAAAAAAACTTTCCAACGAATAATATTTTAATTTAGGCAAGGATTCGGTTTTACAGGGCAAGTTAGTATTTACAAAGCAATAAATGCTTGACAGAAGCCAATGTCAAAGGTTAACTCTTCTATAGTTCATGCCTCATGAAAATTGATTCTCCTGGAACCATATCTTGATCCATAATAAAATCAGAAGCGTGTAGATTTGTAACCTGTTACTTTGTAAGCATTTTCTGAAATTCAATTTCTTTTTTTGATGCTGGCGTCTTGAAGATAAGAGAATTGCGTCCTTCACATCAAGCCAATGGACTCTTCTGTTCCTCCTGATTCTCAGTACATTCTTCCTAGACATAATTTGGGCACTGCAGGTTCGAATGCATTTGATAATTAATATGGTTGCTATGAATCGGTAATTCACAGGCTCCATTCTACCCGGCAGAAGCACAAAAGAAGAATGCAAGTGAGACTGAGAGTGGAATGGTTCTGGGTTCGTATGAGCTCATGGTCTGCTTCATTTCACCTCTAATTGCCATCCAGGTAAAGAAAAAAGTAATGAAAACAAAGGAATTCCAAGAAATGATTTCAACCTTGCAGCTACCAAGGATTGGTGCTTTCAAAAGTTTTCAAATTGGAATGATGACATGTGGGATCAGCACAATTCTATACGGGTGCGAAACTGCAGAACAAACTGACCTTCGTTTTCTTACAGTGATGAAAAAGCTTAAAAATTATGTTCGGCTTTTTAGGTTCCTGGACAAGTTGAGCAGTCGTGGGGCATTCATTGGACTTTCCCTGGTACTCAGAGTTGTGGAAGCAACTGGAAATTCAGCATCTTTCCTTGCTACTTTTACACTCATTAATCGACACTTCCCAAACTCAGTTTCAACTGTCTTTGTAAGAAAATGGAATCCAAAAGAAATTCAAAGGTAATCCTTTGGTTCTTATTAGTCTATGATGGAGTCTACATATGCATTTGCCCTTTGCACCGGACCACCAATCGGAGGCCTCCTATTTGACGTAAATTGCTCAACTCTGAACTAATCAATGTCTAATCTGGTCATTTTGGCAGTTTGGAGAAACGTTTGATGCTGGATTCACAACGCCGTTTGTGACTGTTGGAGTGTCAACGCTTCTTCTTAACGTCGCCACTTTCTTCCTCCTCCCACGAGATTCTGGTGAAAGCAAAATTGAAAAACAATTTAAAAACCAAGGCTCAGAAGGAGGTCCTGAAGGGAAAGCCACCGAACCGGAAATTCAAGAGCTCCCTAGTTTTGGATTCTTCGGACTTTTGAAACTCAAGAAAGTATTTCTGTACACAATGTCTGTGACGCTTGGATCCCTTTGCATGGGATTCCTAGCAGGTAGGCTTATGCTTATGAGACTCATTTTTTTAATAACTTTGGTAAATAATTTGGAATTTGGAAAGCTACTCTGGAACCACATTTGCGGCAGTTTGACCTCTCTGCATTTGCAAAAGGTTCCGTTTTCTTTACGTATGGAATCGTCTATTTCTGCACAGGATTCATTTGGTAAGGTCCATTATAAGTGTGTGCACGCAGTGTTCATCTTGGGATTGTCTTCAGGGGTATTTTATGCGACAGAATTAGACGCCCCGAACTGATTACTTTACTTGGAAGTATTCTGATCTTGATCTCATTCGTATTCATCGGGCCAGTCACTGGAGTGCCCTTCAAGCCTTCCCTTCCATTGATAGTTGCAAGCTTAGGAGTCTTTGGACTTGGCCTTGGTGCCATTTATGTCTCCGTCTATGCCCTGATACTCAAGGAAGCAAAGTAAGGACAAAGTTATTCCTGGAATTGCTTCATTTAAAGTTTTCCAGGTTGAATGGATTTCCAGAATCCAGTAGGACAAGTGCCCTTGTTGCAGGGATGTGGATTGAAGGCATAGCCGTGGGAGCATTCATCGGTAATCATGAAATCAATTATTTCAAATTCAATTTAAAAAATGATTTCTAGGTCCAATTATCGGAGGAATTTTACTCCAGAACTTTGCATTTTCGTTAGCGTCTCTGGCCATAGTTGCAATATTTTCAGTGCTGGTAAACTAACCATGTTCATTCAAATCTGTTCTTAACTTTTAAAGTTCTGCAATAATTTTCCTTATAACAGTCACTGTCGCTGGGACTAAGCATCTTTAGCAAGTGAAGGGACTTACGACATTGGCGACATCGATGTCTCCGACTTGTCTCATCAGAGACAAAGGAATTGCAGAATACCCCAATTGCAATCCTCCAATCCCCTCTTTGTTCCTAGACATTGATGAATAAACGTGAATTTGAGGAAATGATCAAGATCAAGATCGTCATAACTTTGTTACATATTATTATCCGATGAATCATGAAATGAAGGTACTCTGAGGTCATCTTGTCACCTGTGTTTTCCCTACAATTTGGTTTGAACTGGTTAGTTCTCAGGTGCAGTGCAAAACACTGAAAACCGGCTCTGAAGATTTTTCATGAATACCTTGCCTACTTGCGCACTTTTGTCCATTTTATTTCCCTTCCTCGTGTCGGGGATTTCTCTTTGTCTTAATTTAATTCCCACGAACTCTCGATTCCCTTGAATGATCTCATTACCTAAGTGGTTAGTCTGTGACCAAAAGCCAATTCTATAACGAAACTTTGTAATCTAAAGTTTCTGGAAATTTTGCACTTTAGCTTGAAGATTTGCCAAAAAGAAAAACAAAGGGATGATTGGGGTTGGCAAAACTCGTATGCCTTTCCCAGAATTTCCACACACAAACAATACTTAAAGTCCATCACTTCCTTCAAGGTGTGCGTAGTGTGCTTAAATGAGCAATTAACAGTTCAGGTGGGACATTAAGTGAAAACAGAACAAAGGCCTAAAGGCCACTTTTAGCGTCCCTGACAGTAAACTGTGAGCGTTAAGTTTTCGTTGGTTCGTTCGTTTTTTGCGTCAGCCATTATGGCGACATTCACAGGTCATCAGTGTATTGTCCTTGTACTCCTGATTTTGAGTAAATTCCTGTCCACTATACTCTGGTCACTACAGGTTTGATTCAGTCCTTGAAACTTGACCCCTTGTAATTGACAAATTGTTGTGATAGGCACCGTTCTACCCTGCCGAGGCAGAGAAGAAGAATGCCACCCATTGGGAAAGTGGAATTGTCTTGGGATCCTATGAGATCATGGTATTCATCATGTGCCCTTTAATTTCTACTCAGGTGAGAAGAATGGCGACATTACATTAAAACATTGCCAAATGGCCTGTTCTCTTTACACGTGCAATCATGAATAATTTTAGATCCCGAGGTTTGGTCCTTTCAAATCCTTCCATGCTGGATTCATCACATGTGGAATCAGCACTATACTTTTCGGGTAAATTTTCAATTAACCAAAAATGTTTTTCGCTTCTCTTTTCAACCTCTTGCCCCCTCCATAACATTACATTTGGAACTGAATTTTAAATTTTGAATGTCGTTTGCCAGCTTCCTTGACAAATTGAATGGACGTGTGGAATTCATTGGTTTATCGCTTGTACTTCGGCTCCTTGAAGCGACAGGGAGTTCAACAGTATTCCTTGCAACGTATACCCTTACGAACAAACTTTTCCCAGGAACAGTCGCCACTGTTTTTGTAAGCAATTTCTAATTCTGATTTGGCCGAATTCGTCACTTTTTAAATTCTTATAAAGGCCATTTTGGAATCAACATTTGCCCTCGGGATGGCTGCAGGTCCACCGCTTGGAGGCGTTCTATTCGAGGTTAAATCAGAATTCCAGGGGAATTCTGCTTTGGATTTGAATATAATATCTTTGAATAGTTGGGGACAAGTTTTGGTGATTATGGATTCACGACGCCGTTTCTCACTGTGGGAATTGCAATGCTCCTAGTCAGTGTCTTGACGTACATAGTTTTTCCACGAGATACTTTATTCACGACTGGAAAACACAAGAATGGAGCCACTGAAAGTACTACGAAAATTACCGAAGTGGATACTGACGATGATGGACATTCCCCCAATTTCGGATTTATCGGATTACTGAAAATCCCGAAAGTTGTTTTATACATTGTCGCTGGAATGTGCGCTTCAATTTGCGTTGGATTCCTCACTGGTACTTTGGCAAACTGAATTTCAGTGTTAGCATGTTTTAAACGTTTTTTTTAAGGTACGCTGGAACCACATTTGCGACAGTTCAATCTCTCTCCGTTTGCCAACGGCGCTCTCTTCCTGAGCTACGGCGCCGTTTACCTTTTCACTGGATTTATCTGGTACTCAAGAATTCATTACTAGATGCGTCTGGGTTTCATTTGTTTGACCTTTCAGGGGAATTCTTTGCGATAGAATTCGTCGCCCCCAACTTGCTACCCTGGTTGGAAGCGTCCTTGTCTTGATCTCATTTATATTCGTCGGTCCAGTCCCTTTTGTACCACTGGTACCTTCAATCGCCCTTACGGCCTCAAGTCTAGCAATATTCGGACTTGGTCTTGGTGGCCTTTATGTCTCTGTCTACACTCTGCTCTTGAAGGAAGCAAAGTAAGGTCACTGCTAATTGGCCAATGACAACTAAGTTTTGTGAATTTGTAAATCAGGTCCAATGGATTCCCGGAATCGAGTAGGACAAGTGCCTTGGTCGTAGCGTTATGGATGGAAGGAATTTCATTGGGAGCATTCGTCGGTAAAATACTTGCAAATTGTTTTTTTTTAAATTGTCATAATTTCGGCTTTCATGTTCAAGGTCCAATTCTCGGTGGAATTTTGCTCCAACATTTTGGATTTCCAGTAGCATCCCTATCCATAATTACAATTTTTGCACTCCTGGTAAGAATATTTGGCCTAGGATTTAGATGAGGTCAAAAGGTAGAAGGCTGTAATTTTGTTTTAATTCCAGTCTTTCAGCCTGGCTCTTAGCATCGCTACTTCAAGCGTAGCGACTGAAAAAGTACCAAAATCTGAACTATAATCTGACGCTTCTAACAGCCAAATTAGAAGTCGAACTTTAAAACTAATTTTTTTTACAATACCAAAATAAATTATTTTGTCCGGCGTCAAGCCTAATTCAATTTTTAGGCAGGAAATCCTTATTCAGAACTTTTGATTTCTGATTACATATTTAGCGGCCTTGTCCTGAATTTTTAATGACCTTAATTGACCCCTAAAACCGGATAGCATTTGAACTGGAAGAAAGCCGATGGCGCCGGGTTCTTATCACTGTCCTGTGTAGCATTCAACTGCGCATTAATTACAATCAATTAAGTCCATCTTATAGTAAAACCACAATCTCTGAAATATACGGAGTATACACAAGTAGAGTGTAAGATCCCGATTACTTAAGCAGCAGCGTCAATGCTCCTCACTTAATCACTCCAAAAGCCACTAAGAGTAAATATGGCCAGTGGGATTCTGTTGAAAGGGGTCATTTTGCATGATAATTGACATACGAAAGACGAAAATAAGTTCAAAACGGAAGGTTCTTGGGTCATAATCAATGGAGTCAAAGGCCAAGAAGAACACACAAATGCCTATTTTTGGGAAACATATTTTTGGCTCAATGTCCTCATATGCTGTGGTTATAAAACCAGGATAATGATGTTTTAACGCAGTCTTATTAAAAAATCTTGTCATCAGACCATTTACTAATTAGCACCCATTCTTCACTGGGGCTGGGGCAATAATTAATTTATTATTCTCCATCTTGCATAGCATTGCAAAGGATTGAATCATTATCGCTGATGTCTCCTTGAGCTTTGACATCGTGAAAGGCGTCTCGTGACAACTTGGGTTTTGATAAGATCATCATCCCATGGAGTCTCAAGTTCAGTTCCAATTGTTAACTGCCCTTTAGACAAGCTCCAGCCATTCACTGGATATTTTCATCACAAAAAGTCCTCAACCCAACCGGTTATTAAAGCGTCTGGAATTGATTTACTTTTTTGCAAGAATTACAAGGTTATAAAGGTAAAGGAAATTCTATTTTGACTCCAGTGTGGTGAAAAGTTGAAGCCCAAGTTGATAACTGGAAGCCATAAACATTCACACTGAGGTTGAACCACAGCCTTTGATTAAAACTGGAACAACGGACTCAGGTGAAGACTAATCCAGTCCTCCTGGACAACTGGAGAAAATGGAGGACGGGTTGTTCTGGGGTTACACCAGGAAGCAATGGAGGATCTTCATTATTCTCGCACTTGTCAATTTAATTGCTGGACTTGTCTATTCAGCACCTGCTCCGTTCTATCCAAAAGAGGTCAGGAAGTCTATTTTTTAAATAACAAAGTTCTTGGAAGTTTTAGAAATTTGGATTAATAGGCAGAATCCAAAGGAGCCAAAGCCACTGTTTATGGATTCGTCATTGGCGTTTACGAGCTTGTTAATTTCTTCGCGTCTCCACTTTTTGGAACTTACGTAAGGTCCAAGCCAATTTGCGTGAGCCAATAAGCATTGAAATTTTGCAGATGGATAGGCTAGGACCAATCAGAGTCTTCCATTTTGGGGTCATCCTTACCGGAGTTATGACAGTGGCATTCGGGTAAGGAAATCGGAGCTGGCGACGCAGTTACCTGTATGAGTTCTGCTAACTTTATAATTCAAGGTTCCTTCATTATGTGAATGGCGCTGTACCCTTCATCGCGATGTCATTTCTGGTCCGGATTCCTCAAGCCCTTGGTGGAGCTGCGATCATAACTTCCAGCGTCACAATTGTCACAGTCGAATTTTCAAATGCAATCGCTACTACATTTGTAAGCGAAAAAAAGTTTTTGAACTTAAATTCATGACATTTACTTCCACAGGCAGCTATCGAAACATTTTTTGGAGTGGGATTCTGCATTGGGTAACCTCAAATTAACCCTCAAATTAACCTCCAATTCAACGTAAATATTTCTTCAATCTACTTTTACTTTCAGCCCTACGATCGGCGCTGCACTTTTTGATGTAAGTCGAAATCCTTTTTGAATCTGAAATTCAACAAAATTAAAAAAACCGATTCATATTTTCATAGGCAGGCGGTGCTACCCTTGGATTTCCACTTCCATTCATTGTGATGGGAAGTCTCCTCCTTCTTTCTGTCCCGTTTGCAATCGTGGTTTTATGGGGTCACGATTTCAGTCATAGGATTCATCACTTTGAATTTGACATTAGTGACACCCACACCAAGGCTGGGTTGGTGTCACTCATCAGAATACCTGCGATCATCCTCTACCTTTTCGCTATCATTATGGCGTCCATGTGCATTGGATTTCTGGCAACGGTATGCTCAAATTCAACTTATTTGACTAAGTAATTGACCTAATTATCGGGAAGTGATTGAGGTTGAATTTTCTAGTTACTAGAGCCACACTTACGGCAGTTCCATTTGACTCCATTGGTCCTGGGCCTGATGTACTTGCTTTACGGCGGAGTCTACGCTGCCACTGCTCCTCTCTGGTACGCTGTGAATGAACTGAATGACCTGCTAAATTCACCTAATTAAAATAATTATTTGAAACATTTTAATTTCTAGGGGATTATTGTGTGACCGCGTGCAGCAGCCAAAGCATATTATGCTTGCAGGAGGAATTTTTAGTTTAATATCATGGCTATTCCTCGGCCCTGCACCATTCTTCCCATTCCCTGCGTAAGAAAAAATTCAATTTGCAAATAATTTTTAATTTTTACTTGCTTTTTAGATTGTTTTGGCTAACTGTGGTCAGTTTAGTCATTTTTGGACTTGGCCTGGGAAGCATTTTTGTTAGCAGTTTCATCCTATCCTTGAAAGCCGCAAAGTAAGTCCAGAAAATTCGTGATTTTAGTGATACTCAATACCAGTTTCAGATGTATTTGATGAACTTACAGAGAAAATAAATTTCCTGACAATCTTTCCACACATGCAATGGTCAGTGGGATTTGGCGAGCGGCCGTTGCCCTTGGGTCATTCATTGGTACGTTCATTTGTAAAATAGGTTTGAAATTGAATTTTATTTTTTTGTTCCAGGGCCAAGTTTGGCTGGTGTTTTGTACGACGCTTGGGGTTTCCGGTATGAATCGCTGGTTGTAATTACCCTTCAAGTTATCCTCGTAAGTCCCACTCCCAGTTTCCCCATTGTTATGCTAATTCCGTTTCTATTGTTAGATTATTGCAACAACTGTCTTTTTAATAAGAGAAAGTGGGTGTAAGAGTAGCTGTGCTGCTGAAGTCTACGCTCCATTGCCTCCAGTGCCGGATCTTGATGATGAATCGGAACATCGTCCACTTTTAAACAAAGAACAACCAAATAACTTTGCGTCTATAAATTAAACAGCCCCTAATTAAGTCTTACTCTAGTCTAAATTAATAGCATACCTCCAGACACCCTTTTCTCCAAGATTTACTCATTAGTTTTCTACGTAGACTTTGAAGCGAGAGAAAGCGTTAATGCTCAATTGTATTTTTGTTTTCAATTAATGCTAAAAGTAAACTTTATTTTTGCATTAGGAGACACACGTGCATCGGTCAGAAAAAAAGAAAGGATGAAAACCGGATTGAAAGGCTGAAGGGCAACTTCTTCCACGGGGGCAGTAGGGAACTGTACTTTTGTCTTACAATTTCCTTATAAAATTGAATTTGGTAATTAGGGAGACCAACCTGTCTTGACCTTCTGAATGTTGAATACAGTCGAGGCCATTGGGAACAACTGCAGACTAAATGTTCCAGCAGGGGAGAATTGTTTTCGTAGTTGTGATGAGTGGACTGGAGTTTGACTGTTATTGCGTGGGACAGTTGGTTTCAGGGATTACTGGACTTAATCCGTCATAGATATTTTGGGTAGTGCAAATCTGCAGTTGAGGGTGACAGAGGTCACAAGGCAGTGGGCAAAATGGATCAGAAGGGTAAAGGAGATCAGTCCAAGAGGGGTAAGAGACAGAACAAAGGGCGTGGAAGGGGCAGAGGGACAGCGATCCAATCAGCTTCGCCAAAAACGGCTGCCACTGAAGAGGGTAAGAATCATGCTTTAGCTGTCACGTTGGTTAATGTTCTGCAACTGTTATACCAGCACCAGTAGCCGGACCATCAGGTTCACTCGTACAATTTCAAGTTCCAGAAACGGAATCTTCTCAAGCCAATCCGGAGCCGACTTTGATGACACCGGAAGTAACACTCCAAGAACCGGCATCAGAAGAGCCAATACCAGCTGAATCCGTAACAGAACCAAATGCTCCAGTGAATCAACAAGTTCCAAAGGAGGAGATCATGGTATCATCAGTAGCTGAAAAAGTAGTCACTGAGCCAGACCCATTGGTCTTACAGATCCCAGATAGGACAAATGAAGCATCGTTC
Source organism: Pseudachorutes palmiensis (assembly GCA_009869845.1). NCBI lineage: Eukaryota > Metazoa > Arthropoda > Collembola > Poduromorpha > Neanuridae > Pseudachorutes > Pseudachorutes palmiensis. Next base: position 36,348 of record VNWY01000202.1, on the reverse strand, counting down.
GTTCAAGATCCTAATTTTCTCACCGCTCCAAATACCGCTGAAACCGAACTAGACCGTGGCCATTCCTTTTCTTACCCGAAATCGGAATCAGGATCCATTAGTGGAGTCGGCGGGCGACACCGAAGATTATCTGGAGTTCGAGGGGATGAACGAACTAGGAAAATCTCCATTGGGATTGGAGGCGTGCCTAAAAAGGGATACTGGGGAGGAATGGATGACAGCAGTGACTCGGACGATTCACTGCTCGCCCAGTCTTCAAATAAACGACGGAGGTCACTTACTTATGCACCTGGGCCAAAGCTCATGGGCTACAATAGGAGACAATGGCTGATTTTAATTGTGATTGCAATTGTTGACTTTTGCTCCGCTGTCCTCATTTCAATTCAGGTGGGTAAATTATTACAAAGAATGTTTCAAAAAATACTTTTGTTTTTAAGGCTCCGATTTACCCATCTGAGGCCATAGCTAAAGGCGTTTCAGCCACAACTTACGGTGTTCTGTTCGGAGTTTTCGAACTTACAATCTTCCTCATGTCTCCAATTTTTTTCAACCTGGTAAGCTAAAGCTACCAATACCAAAAAATTAATTATTTAATTATTATAACTGAATTAAAACACATTTTTGATTATTGCCAGCTTCGAAAAATTGATATGAAAGTCATGTTCAATTTTGGGATTTTTACAACCGGCTCCTCAGTCATTCTCTTCAGGTAAAGTTTGAAAATTTTTCTAAAATCTAAGATTTTATTATTTATTTATAACTTCTTAATTAGCTTCCTCAATCACGTTGAAGAACAGTCACTTTTTCTTGTGTGTTCATTCGTTCTTCGGATCACCGAAGCTATCGGGGATGCCGCCATTCTGACTGCAGCTTATGCCATCGTCACTCTCGAATTTCCAGATTCAGTCGCCGACACTTTCGTACGTCCATAAAACCCCGATTCTTATTACAAAATTAAATTTTTCTACCATAAACAGACTTCCTTGGAAGCATTCTTAGGGATCGGGTAAGTACAACAAAATTTGTAAAGCAAGAAATTAATGTAAATTAATTAATTTAATTAATTTATAAGGTTCATCGTGGGTCCTCCTTTGGCTGGATTTTTATTCGAGGTAAAAGAAATTTTAATTCAGAATTTGAATTTAATTAATGCAAATTCAATTAACCTGGAACTTAAAAAATTTTGTAAAAAATTTGAGGTAAAGTAGGTAGGGAATTTTTCATTTAAACTCTTCCATGTTTGTAAACATTGAGGTCATTCACCTCTTGGAATTTTACTACGTTTACTACTTTTACTATGGAATTTTTACTACAGCCAATCAAAGGAAAGGAAGAGTTGCGCATGCGCTGGAATCTGAATTTATGAATGAATTAGTTTTTATGAATGGTACTTGCTGTGTGAGCAGAGATGGCGCTGCCAATCCTTTCTGCTTGGCACGGCACTCCTTGCTAATTAAAATGTTTTTTTAATTAACAGGAAGATGGATTCATGCTTCCATTTTTTCTATTTGGAATTCTGCTCATTTCCTCTGGGATTCTGTCCCTTACAATCTTGCCAAAACTAAAGGAAGACAATCCATCGGGAGAATTAAGGAAACCCGCATTCCTGTCACTCCTCCAAATCCCGTCTGTTGCTGTAGCGGGTTTTAGCATCTTGACTGCTACGATTTCACTCGGGTTTCTAAACTCTACGCTCTACGCCCATTTAACACAGGCAAGGCTACCTTTTAGAATGAAGCAATTTAGAATTTGGAATTGGAAATTGAAAATTCCTGTTTTTAGTTTATGCTCAGCCCACCTGCAGTTGGTGCCATTTTTATTCTAAACTATGGCATGTACTCTTTGTCATGTCCCGTTTGGAATTTGCTAATCAATCGTGTTCCAGATCCCAAGTACGTGTCAGTACTTGCAACGCTTATGCTGTTTGTCTCATTTCTATTCGTCGGACCTGCAGAGTTTATGCCTTTTGATACGTAAGATTATAAGGAGGAAATGATGAGATCATTAATACTTTCACGTTGAATGACATTTAGTAATTTGGAGGTCACATGTGCAGCTCTTGCCCTTGGAGGGATTGCCCTTGGTGGTCTCCTCGTGTCTGGGTTCATTGTCATAATGAAGGACACAATGTAACGTGATTAAAACTAAAACTAAAGTGACCTTAACTGGATGTCGGGTTATAGTGACTATGGATTTCCGGATAACGAAGCCACTTTCGGGATGAGCAGTGGCCTGTATGCTTCACTATTCACTTTTGGATCTTTCGTCGGCCTATCAAGCTCAGGTTGACATAAAGAGATGAACTTTAATCATTAATTTGATGGTTTAGATCATTTGATGTTATGATTGATTAATTCATTTTATGTTATAACAGGGATTATGTATGACACCGTTGGCTTTCGATGGGGGTGTGTCTTTCCGTTATCATTTCACGCACTCCTGGTATTTACTTTAAATTATTCCAAATTGTGAAAACTGAAGGTGCCAATAAGCGTAGATTTTGTTAATTTCCTGAATATTTTGCAGGCGTTGGTGACAACATTTTATATCCTGGTTGGACCTAAGATTCAAGCGGGTTATCGGAGTCGCCATTCCTCTGTCGCCTTCCAAGAGTCAGAACCACTGCTAGCAGTGTCACCTGAGCCACCGAAAGGTCAACAGCAGTTGCCAGAAGTAAAGAAAGGCAGTTCATATGGGACGTCAACGTCTTATGAAAGCATCGCTTGAAACGCTTCGTTCTTCCTTCCCGATAATCCTGAGTTTTTGTATTCTCTTCGGTAATCTCTTGTTAGTTCTTTACCTTCGTTAAAACTCAGAATAACAATTACTCAGTGGAAACTACCAGGCTTATCAGGAATTGGCTTTATCAGCGCCGATAAAAGTATAGACCCAGCGTGATTTCTGTTTATAGCAGCCTCCACCGAAATCAGGAATCAGGAGACACAGATTCCACCGGAAACAAAGTTAATTGAAAGGCAGACACTTCAATGTCTTTCTTAATTTAATTCCAAAGAGTTACTAGTAAGTTTGGAGTCTCAGTTTAGTCGTTCAGTCTTCATCATGGAACGTGGGAGTACCGGTGGCTCTGATGAGTTCTACTCCCCTGTAGAAACCACCGCTGGGGTCGATTTCCCGTCACCCGAGGCAGGGCCAAGTGTAAAGGTTCTAGCTCAAAGTGGACAACAGGCTCCTACCCCGAAATCGCCGTTGAAATTAAACCTCAAGGTCGTCAATGACATTGTCCAAGTTGCGATTGGTAGCGAAATAAGTCCAGAAACGACGGGATCCGCAGGGTCAAGTCAAGACGGATCAGGGATCAAGCCACTTCGTCGTCGTTCTGTCATATTCGTGTCACCGGATGAATCCACGACTACCTTCGATGGACTCTCGAGGAGGCAATTAATCAGTCTAGCAGTGTTGGCACTCAGCGATTTCACTGTAGCAATTATGCTCACAAATCAGAATCCTTGGTTCCCAATACAGGTAAGATCTTCTTCAAGCCATGAAATCAATTTTATTTCTGGATTTTGTCTATAGGCGGAAGAACACGGTATTTCCATTGGACTTATAGGCACAGTATTTGCAGCATTTGAGCTAGCATGCCTCATATCCTTGCCACTGTTGCACGGGAAGGTAAAAATGCACTAATAATATTTTAATAAACACCTACTCATCATTAATTACGGTCGTTACAATTTGGCAGCTTCATCAAAGCTGCATCTCTCCTCAGACAATGTTCCATTTGGGAATATTTACTACCTCCTCCTCTGCCATTATGTTTGCGTAAGCTTTATGCCTTGTTTCTAAGGGCTTGCAGTTTTATTGGCGATGCTAATGACCCCATTGTTAGATTCTTGGGCTACGTTAGTGATTGGTCAATCTTCCTTGGAGCTTCTATTGTCCTTCGATTCGTCTCCGGTATTGGACAAGCAGCATTCAGTAAACACAAAAATCAAACACAAACTTTTTCTAAAATTCCTTTTATCTTAAATTAAGTTTTAATTTACAGTTACGGCCTCGTTTGCTATCATTGCACTTGAATTTCCGAATGCGGTGACCTCGGCATTTGTACGGGAATTAAAATTGAAAAAGTGACAAAGTATTTAAATACTTCTTTCCAGATATCGCTGGAAACGTTCTTTGGATTGGGGCTTGTTCTCGGTAAGCTTAGCACATACCTATACATGGCTATTTTATGTGAAAATCTTGTTCTAAACAGGTCCGGCAGTGGGAGGAGCCCTTTGGGATGCGAAGCTAGTGAGCTAAATACATTGTCCATGTCATCATGTCCATGCCCAATTGCTTTTGTTTTATCTCAGGGTCCAGAACGATTCATCTTGACCTTCGGTGTCATTGGAGGTGTCACGTTCATAGTCGCAGTTGTAGGTCTCCTGTTTCTTCCTCAAGCACCCGGAAATCACGCCAATGAACTTGAACGCAACGGCTACACAAGTGGAACCAGGGTCTTTGCTATACTAAAAGTATCATCAGTACCGCTAATGGGATTTGCAGTTTTCAGTACAGCCGTGAGCATCGGTTTTCTGTATGTGACGCTATCACCACTGTTGGCAGAGGTGAGGAAAGGTCAAGGTTAAGGCTATGGCTACACGAAAGTTGCGAATTACGAATCTTTGTTTCAGTTTGGGATGCATCCTGTTCTCCTTGGTGGAATTTTTCTTCTCAATGGCGGCACTGCGGCACTCCTTGTGCCAGCTTTCTCCAAGCTAGTTGACGTGACCCATAGCTCAAAGCTTTTGACCCTTCTGGGGGCACTATTGATTTTCATCGGATTCTGCCTCATGGGACCTGTGTCCTTCATCCCACTTCAGAAGTAAGTTTACGAAAACTTACCTTGTAATAGACGCTTTTCTGAACAATGATTTCGTTAAAGGACCCCTTGGCTCATTTCTATTGGACTTTTCTGCCACGGAATTGGCATTGCCTCCCTCTCTGCTTCGACATTCAGATTCATCCTTTACCAAGCAGTGTAAAAATATATCTCAATGATTTATTCTGTGGTTTTAATTACTTTGTATTTAGGAAATGCGGCTACGCTGATAACATCAAAACGTACTGGTTGGTTTCCTCACTTTGGACAATTCTCTTCTGCTCTGGGATTTTCGTCGGGACGCTTTCAAGCGGGTTCCTTGTTGACGCCCTTGGATTTCCAAATGCATCTTGGCTCATCCTTGACCTTCAGCTTCTAGTGGTGAGTCATTAAACCAACACCAAATTGACTTTACTTTCACCTCTCCTTATAATCCAGATTGTGTTCACTCTGGCGTCCATTTTGAGTGTGGGGATCATGAAATTCCAGACTAGTCCTAAACGTAGTTCCTACACCGCCTTGGACACGGAATCCGAACCCCTTCTAGGAAGCTCACGGCGGTCAATGTTCTCTACTTTTCATCGGCGCTCTGAACCCAGGAAGCGGGTACACTCCGAACCAAAACCAAGTCCCAATCAAACTTACGGTGGAATCGAAGACACCAATCCCTCTGGGTCTGAGCAGTAGAATTTAGGATGTAAGCTCCAGCGAGCATAAAATATTGACGATAAGGTTCCATTGGAAGCCATTTTGCCAGAATAAATCCAAACACGCTGAACTTATACTCATTGGCTTACGTCAGCTAGGTCAGAGGCATTGTGATTGTGGCATCTATGAAATTCCAGAAGAACAATTCAGTTTAGGCAGCAGATCATGCGTTTAAGTCTTCATGGATGAAGTTGAATGCCAAGCTTAAGTCCAACTAAAACCCCCCACCGCCTCGCATTCATAATTTTGATAATTTTGAGTGCTCCTGTTGTGGCCATTGTGGTAGATTTTGGTTTAGGTGTAATGTCGGTTTGCCACAAGGAAATAAACGCTATCAACATACACCATGCAATTTCATTCTGTAATTTGAAAAGGAAAAGCATTCTTCAGAGCGACTGTGCTTTGAAAAGACTCAATCGATGTCACATTAGTCCAGTAATAACAATGGCGTTAGATCAAGACCCACTCCAGCAAGCAGCAGCAGGAGCGTCGAAATTCTCCAGCAGGCAGCTACTCATTTTTACAGTTTATACATTCACAGAATTCTTTTCTCCAGTATTTATCAGCTTGCAGGTAAAAATCAAATATTTATTGACAAATCCAGACCTCTTAAATACGATTTTGTAGGCACCTTTCTATCCCTACGTAGCAGAGAGGAAGGGCGCCACAGCTACTGAATATGGAGCCGTTTTCGGCAGTTTTGACTTGGCATGCTTTTTTAGTTCGATCCTGTATGCCAAATACGTAGGTCCAAACTAAAAGTTTAATTTCTACACTGTTTTAAACGCCTTTTGCATTTTCAGATAAAAATCGAGCCGAAATTAAGTTTCACCGTGGGTTTGATCATCACTGGGACGTCTTCTATTCTATTTGGGTAAAAGTAATCCTGATTTTAATTCAAACCCCAACACCTTTGGTGTTTTCAGGTTCTTGGATCGGGTTAATGGCAATGCAGCATTCATTGGATTGTCAATTCTTGTTCGAATCATCGAAGCCATCGGTTACGCAGCTGGTACGAATGCTCTCGTCGTGATGATTGCGATCGAATTTTCAACAAATGTGGCCACTGCATTGAGCATCCTTCAGATCATAGCTTCCATAGGATTTTCATGTGGACCTGTTATTGGCGGAGGCCTTTACGAAGTAATCCATTCATAAAAATGGACGCAGGTTTTGACTTTGTTTTTAAGGTAGGAGGATTCGGGCTGCCTTTCTTCGTTATAGGCGGCATAGTCATTTGCTCCGCCATTTTCTCGTTCTTTGTCCTTCCCACACCAATGGAGTCCAAAGATGAAGCCAAGGAGGATTCCAAGGGCTTCCTCTATCTTCTGAAAATTCCAGAAATTCTAGTTGCAATGTCATGTACATTTACTTGCGGAATATGCTTTGGATTCTTGGAACCAACTCTGGAGCCACACTTACGCATTGTAAAGCTGATTAATCCGATGATCCAGGTTCTAAACGCATGTCTTTTGGGGTTTTCCAGTTTGGCCTGAGACCATTAGTAATTGGTGGGGTTATAGTCATTTCTGGAGCATCTTATGCACTGACCTCTCCAATCTGGTAGAAACGAATTTTCCATTGGCACAGCCTTCATTTTACGCAATTTTCATTTCTTTTAGGGGTTACGTTTGTGACCGAAAACCGCATTTGATGCTCTGCAATATGGCTGCGGGTTGCGTCTTTAGTATAATCGGATATCTCCTAATAGGACCTGCTCCATTCTTCCCGTTTGACACGTAAATTGCCAGAATTATTACGCAATTTACGCAATTTATTGAGTTTTTAATTTTTTAAAATAATTTGTAGTATCCTATGGGTGTTATGCCTTGGACAAATTTTGATCGGTTTCGGCCTGGCTGGTTTCGGTGTAGCAGCCTTTCCTGTTACGCTCGGAATCGCAAAGTAAGCCAGACATTGCATTGATGGAATTGTGTTTGAATATGAAATTTTGTGTTTGCTTAGATTGCATGGTTATTCAGACAGCCCCAGTACGTATACTATCATCAGTGGTATATGGGCTTCGGCATCATCCCTTGGGTACTTCTTCGGCCCTACGTTTGCAGGGGTAGGTCAATACACTACTTAGCACTGGCGATTATTAAATTCTTGGATTTTGGAACAGATATTGGTAGATACGATCGGCTTTAGAAGTGGAACCTTATTCGTGACTGGCCTTTTAGTTGCATTGGTAATTGAAACTACTTTGAAAATCTTCAGGGATTTTAAAACCAGAAAATGTGTTGATTTCACAGTTGCTGGCTCTGTTGCTTGTAATATTCAGAAGAAAAGAAAACCCGGTAGTGGAGGAAGCGTCAAATGGATTTCTAGAAACGAGTCCATTGCTCGTTGGGAACAAAATGAATTGAAAATGTGACATCGTCCTTAACTCCTTGTTAATTCACGCCATTCTACACCTCGGCTTAGTTTGATTACTCGGAGATTGGTCCATTGTGGTCTTTAGTAAAGTGGTTTGTCTCCGTGAGACTACTTGAGGTTGTAATGGTCAGATTAGGTCGGACACACCGAATCGACCTTTTCATTCAACACCATGATTACATTTTCCGATGTAATGAAGTAGCCTAAGCTCTACTGTCGCTTCAGCTTTTGGCTCGTTAGAATTCTAGAAAATGGTACAGTATTTTCTGAATAAGGGTCTTGAGCAATGAGAGACACATGCGGAATTACAAGTTAAGTTGCCATGGGTCTGTGCTGAAGCTCCAATGAAGTAAGCAGTTTTGTTCACAAAACTCTATAGCAGTTAAACGTTTCATTTCGTTTTATGTGTGATGGATGTTCCACCCAAGAAGGATGGGGCAAAACCCGGTAAAAGTCAGAAACGGAACAAAGTTTACCCAGAACCTTTGCCAGAGAAGGTCACCAGCGGGAAGAAAAAAGATCTTGGAGAAACACAAAGTGGTCCTGAAATCGGTCCTACTGCGTCGAAGAAGCGGCCCCCTCGGAAATTGCCTGAAGAATCCACGCATGAGTTGAAGCAGGTACCAGCAGTCACCAACGTTTCCAAAGCTTGGAAGAATGCTGCCGGGAGTTCAAAACTGTCCCCCAGAAACAGCGAACTGTTAGCAGTGAGCCCGAAGAAACCCAAGCTCAACATAACTAAAGATGAAGATGAAAAACCCGAATGGAATAACACTGTTAGGCTAACAGAGAGCATGGTGTCAAGAAGACGGAAAAAGAAGGCCAAAGAAGAGCCACAGAGTTCTACTGATGCAGAAGATCAACTTCCTTCGCGAGAAGACATGGACAAGAAGTCAGCTAGTGGAAAGTACCGAAAACGTATAACAAAGGCCAAAGAAGAGCCTCAAAGTGATGCCGATCAACTTCTACCACGGGATGACACCGCCAACAAGTCAGTTAGCACAAAGTCCCGAAGACGTATAGTAAAGCTCAAGGAAGAGTCGGAGAAGGTCCCTGCTGTAGAAGGTGATGAGAAGCCAAAAGGTGGAGGCTTTTGGAACCGTTTCAAGAAGCAGAAGGACGACACGGGAGGAAGTCAACCAGATGACACGGATTCAAGCCCAAGAAACGTAGCGAGAAAGAAACGAGTCAAGCCCAGTAAGAATGAATCTCGGATGGCGCAGAAAGAATTGTTTCCGTCAGAAATGAAGTCAGTTACTCCTAGCCGCAAGTTCTTACGGCTTTTGGCCCAGCGGAGGAAGGAGCGTCTGCGTGACCAAGAGAAGCAGATGACCTACGAACACGCGAAAGGAAACTGGTTACGTCTCTATTCCAAGGTCATCCTGTCCAATCGGAAGACGAAGGAAAAGGCTGAAAAGGCAGAACGAGTACGGAAAAAACAGGAGCAGAGGAAGAAGCGAAGCAGTGTTGGATTTTGGATACGATTGTGGAATTTCATCAAGTCTGATGAAGAGAGTGAATATGCAGAATCCGAAGATGAAGAAGATGAAGATGACCTTCTTCACCAGACCAATCTAAAACGGGAGGAGACCTTACGGAACAAGAAGGCAGGAGTTGTGACGCAGAAAAGGCCTTGGGACATGGGGGAAGAAGAAGCTGGACAACCAATGCGTCGATGGCAATCGGAAGGTCGTCAAATCATAAACAATAGTGAAACTCCATCCGAAGAATCGGTGTTCGGGACGGATTTTGCAACTGGGAGGAGAATGACGGCGGAGGAGAATGCGACACGGAAACTGTTCGGACGGTTGGTTCCGCTACTACAAAAGTCAGAAGAAGGAATCAGTGGGGCAGCACCACTAGACGTAATTAACTTAACAAATTAATTCAATTATCGGTTATACCATAAAGTAATATAATATATGGTCTAAACACACAGGAGTTTCGCGTTGCAAGGATTCAGAAGGCAGCAAAGGGTCACGGAACCTCAGCTGCACGAGATTTGTGAGTTTGATTGGACAAAAACGACCTGGGTCAATTGTAACATTTTTCTTTTATTTCAGAACGAAGATTCGCTTCCTGCATGGTAACATGGCCTACCGTCGTGAAAAGTTGAGACAATGGGAAGAAGCAAATGCCGCTGGGGTGCTGACGCAGACTTGGATCAAAGTCCTCATGAAAAGAGTCTACGGAAAGGTAAGATAGGTCAAGGTCGTAAGGTTCAGGCTTAATGTCAGTAATAAATTACTTATATTCCGATTTATGATTTCGTTTTGCCAGGTGAGTGGGAGATTAGGTGAGTTGGGCCGTTTGACTGAAATGTGGCACAATACCATTCACCAGGTTGAAATGAACTTTGGGTATGTCCACTTGAGCAATTAATTGGTTAATTAATCAATTGTTCGGTCATGGTGTGCTTTACGTTTTTATTAGCATGGCCGCTGCCTACTACTTTCGTACGTTGAGATCCATCATCCTGCTCTACTATGTATCTGCGGTCTTCTCGTAAGTACCAAAAATTCAATTACTGTTAATTGACGGTATTAAATATTACCAATTCTTTAGATTGAGTTTTATCGTACTCCCGGAAATCCCCGGGAGTCCATGGACGTATGCCAGTACGGGTGACTTCTTGCTGCAACAAGTAATGCAGCCATACAAAACCCAAGTGTCAGCCCTGTCGTCAGTTGTCTTTTTTAATTGATTTACAGACTAATCACTCATCCACTTTCTTCTACGGGGGTTACCCATACAGGCCACCACGGGAAGGAGCATGGGCCATTGAAAGTACTGGACTCCGCTTAATTCTCTTCACCGTCTTCACTACCTTTTTAGTCATGATCTTCACCGGGGTCAGGGTGATGAGCTATGTCAAGCGACAAGTGGCCATTGTAAGCGAGAAAGACAAGACAAGTGACATTAGCGTCTTTGCAATCATTCTGAGTTCATGGGACTACAGTCTCACTAGCCCTGAAGCAATCGATATCCAGCACAGCACAATTGCCAAGAACTTCAACGTAAGGATCTGCAACATATACGCCAGTTCAGTTCGCCTGATTCTTGTGCTTGCAGGCCATTGTCGAGACTTACGAGCGGAAGCTAAGGATGGAGTCGGATGACTTGCAGGTCAAGGTCAAGTGGCGGCATGTGAAACATTGGCTCTGGAATTTCGTTATCTTGGTTGTTGCTGTCATCCTGGGCTCCATCTTCTTTTTCGTGCTAAACCTGAGGACAAAAAGGAATGGAATGGTAGTTCGGGATCACTACACTGCTAAAATTTCGCTCGTGGCTTATGCAGCCATGGCCCTTGCCCTCAACATCTTCTCTCCACTTTGTCACTGGATTACTTACAGGGAGACGTATGATTCCATGAAAGACAGAATGACAATCCTCGTCCTCAGGTGATTGAACTCAAACTTTGCTAGGTACAACAACTTAGCTAAACCTTGAGGAGTTACATTCGTCATTTCCTTAGGATCAGCTCCCTTTATATGATGTTTGGTGTTGTCTACTTCTACTTCTGGTTTTCTATCTACATGGCGGATGTAAGTCTGCTTTATCTATTACTGATTCATGTGTGATTAATTTCCCATTTGAATCTAGGCAGACGCTCAGGCTGCAGACACTGCTGCTTGTTGGGAGGACGACTTTGGGACAGAGATGTTTAGCCTTCTGTTCTACGAAGGGCTTATAACCCTGCTCGCGATGGTCTGCAGATACATCCTTCTTCCCTTCATTCTAGCGTATTCGGCAATAATCGATCATAAATTGTTCCTAAATCCTAAAATTCCTAATCCACTCGTTTAACTTTGAAGGGGCTTTCGGAGGAGCAAGTTTAGAAAGTCAGTTTTCGACGTTGAGTACTTCAGCCTGAACCTCATTTTCGTCCACACGATTAGCTGTACAAGTACAATGTTCTACCCGTTTCTCCCTTCGGCCATCGCTTTGCGTTTAATCCTTACCATCTACCTTAATAAGGTAAGCTCAAGGCGAGCAAGACCCACTACTGACTGAATGTTTTGTTTTCAGTTGATCCTGAACTACTTCTGTGTCTATCCACCGTACCACGTCCAACCCTCTGAAATCATGTTCCCATACACTGTGGCCTATTACTTTTCATTCCTTTGCGTTGTCAGTACCAATTGCTGGCTCCTGACCCTACAACGACCTTCCTCTGGATGCGGACCATTCACGCCCTACGCGAACAAAACTTTCGGAGCACTCTTCTCAGACATCACCCACTCACGAGAAGGGGGTGTATTCAATTATTTGTTGAGTCCATGGTTCCTCTACTGCCTCATTATTATCCTCATGTGAGTAATTATTTAGTTGTAACATTTCGATCAGTGCTTCTTTATTTGTCATTTGACCTTTCAGTGGGGTTGGTTACACGTTGCGCGCATGGAAGGCAGCTTACGTGGAGGAAATACGGACGCTGAATGACCTTGTTGGCCTGGAGCGAGTTGACCGTGAGTTCCTCCTCCGAGGGTTGTACCAAGTGGCAGGAACGTTCCAGCAGAGAGAGTCAGACTCAAGTATGGGAAGGCTGTCAGGTCATAGTATGTTCGGGCAGGCGCACGCACGCCAGAAAACTGCAATCGTCGACCGCTTTGTGAAGAAAAAAGAAGCACTTGAGTTTGCACGGTTGTTTCGTGACCCAAGTGTTGCCTCCGGATTATCCGCTGGAGCCAGTAATGAAGATGTTAGAGAGGAAGACAGCACAATGGAGCTTCCTAGTGAGATCGCAAAGAAGGCGAAGGCTCGTCGTCGGATGAAGACACTGATGCTCACCACAAAGGCAAAGAATCTTGTTCACCCAGAGAGGCTGTCGAACGACGGAGTCACCGAGTTCAATGAAATGACGGAGGAAATCAAGAAGAAGAACGACCAACTAGAAAAGAAAGAATAAAGTAAGCAGCTATAATAGTTGACGTCAATTAAATAATCTCAAAATGTCCCTTACAAAAGTAATTCACGTCACTCCACACCTCATCTTAAGTTTTGGTTAGTCAGAGATTAATTGGTTCATTGTGGTCATTGTAAAGTGGTTTATCTCCATTCTAAAACACCGCATGAGGTGTAATAGCCACAAAAGTATTTTCATTCCCGAGATTGTCAACTAACAGAATTAGTTGTGAGCTTAAAACAAAATAGGAAGCAAACGGAATGGTCATTGGGTCCTAGTTGTCCATGATTTGCTTCAGCGCTGCTTAACGGACATTGACCCCAGACTTGGCTTAGAATGGGGTCAGATCAGGATCCGCTCCAGCAAACTGGAGTACAGAAATTATCCAATCGACAGCTCCGTATCCTGACAGTTTACGTTTTCACCCAATTCTTTTCTCCGGTATTTATCAGCTTGGAGGTAAATGTAAAATAATTAACACAGGAAATACGGGCTCCTAAATCGTATTGGTACTTTCTAGGCACCGCTCTACCCAGCAGAGGCGGAGAAGAAGGGATTGTCAGCTACAGAGTATGGAGCCGTTTTCGGGGTTTATGATCTCACTGCCTTTTTCGCTTCGCTGCTTTATCCTAAATACGTAAGGCCAATACTGGAAGTAGCGGAAATATTTGGATGCCTGATGCTCCTTGTTTTACAGGTTAAACTGGACCCGAAACTCGTTTTTAACATGAGCTTGGTCATTACTGGAGTCTGTTCGATTTTATTTGGGTAAAATACATCACATCATCGTATTTTGACTTTCTCATCCCTTTATGACCTTTATAGGCTATTGGATCGAGTCAATGGCCACGAAGCATTCTTTTTATTGTCCATGACTCTCCAACTTATCCAAGCCATTGGATACGCAGGAGGGTTAAATGCCGTCTTCGTTATGGTTGCATTAGAATTTGAAGGAACTGTGGCCACAGCATTGAGCATTTTACAGATCATAAACTCCATAGGAATGACTTGTGGACCTATTTTTGGAGGAGCACTTTACTTAGTAAGTCCTTGAACCAATCAGAAACCTTTTTAATCGGTTTAAATTTAATTTTAACGTTTTATCATAGGTAGGGGGATTCCAGCTCCCATTCGTCGGTTTCGGGGTTGTCATAATTTGCACCGCCATTTTTTCCTTCTTTGTTCTTCCTACGCCACTGGAATCCAAGGACGAAGCTTTGCAGGACGGAGACAAAGGCTTCCTGGATCTTCTGAAAATTCCAGAAATTTTAGTCTCACTGCTCAGTTCGTTTGTATTTGCCATTAGCTTTGGATTTTTGGAACCAACGCTCGAACCCCACTTACGAATTGTAGGATTGATTCATTTTTATGGAATGAAAATGTCTGATTTATTTAAATGTCTAATTTGTTCTTTGCAGTTTGACCTGAGTCCAGTCATGGTTGGGGTTGTGATTATTATACCTGGATTATCCTATGGATTGATCTCTCCAATATGGTAAAAGTTTAATCAAGTCAAGGTGAATTTTAACCTCTTGACATTTCTATGTTCTAGGGCTTATATTTCTGATCGAAATCCGAATTTACTTCTTTTCAACATGTCCATTGGCTGTTTCATTTGCATCATCGGATATCTCCTCATAGGACCTGCTCCATTCTTCCCGTTTGACACGTAATACCCCATTTTAAGCATATTATAATCAATTTTTAATTTTTTTTTAAATTCCAGAATCCTATGGGTATTATGCGTGGGACAAGTCCTGACTGGTATTGGTCTTGCTGGTTTCGGCGTTGCAGCTTTTCCCTTGACGCTCCAGAGCGCAAAGTAAGTCGGACATGTTGGATTGGTGGTTTAATTCTTTTCCGCCTTGGGTTAGATTAAACGGCTATTCGGAGAGCGTCAGTACCTATAGTCTCACCAGCGCACTTTGGACTTCGGCTTCGTCTTTTGGGTTTTTCCTCGGTCCTACACTTGCAGGGGTAAGTAACTTGAGTAATCCTTTTTATGTAGATCTGATCCCTGGATTTTGGAATTAGATCTTGATGGATACGATTGGCTTTCGCCGCGGGACCTTAGTCGTGACTGGGCTTTTAGTTACATTGGTAATATTCCTACTTCTTTGGAAATTATTCATTTTAAAGTTAGAAAATGTGTTGATTTCACAGTTGCTGGCTCTGTTGCTTGTAATATTCCGAAGAAAAGTAAAGCCAGTAGTGAAGGAAGCATCAAATGGATTTCTAGAAACGAATCCATTGCTCCCTGTAGACACGAAATAGATTCAAATGGTTACCAAACTAAATTAAAATTTAATTAAAATTACATTCCGAATGGTATGACTTTGTTGTCCCAAAATACCCCCTTCTAGTAAAACCGTTTTTATCTGGGAATATTTGAAAGTACGACATTCTTAGCCTTTGTCTCTTTTGGTCTTGGCGACATATGTCGCTATTCATGGAAGAATTCGGAAGACCTTAGATGGATGGCAGAAATCAAAGACAAATTGAAATCATTTCAGCAATAACAACCTTGTTCCCATTCCCGATCGAAGCCAAAATAAAACGTTTTTTATTACTAAAAGGGGCGTCCGCTTGTTGACTTTTCCGGAGATTAGTCCAGAGTATTTGACGTCGTGGGCCTCGTGGAGAGTTTATGAAGTGGCTTCAGTTATCTCGAGTGCACTGGATAAGAATTCCGATCCTGAATGAGTTCGGGAAAGAATCTGAACATAACATCGATAGCTCGCAAAAAAGCGAAATATTTTCAGTATGGGAGACACAAGCGACTCGGACAATACTTCGGAACTGAAAAATCAGGATTCCGGAAGAGTGGTACGACGCCATGTTAGCTTCAGTCTCGACAATCCCCACATTCACCCAGTAGTTACATTTGACTCTGTCGCAGCTAATTACACTCTCATTCCAAAACAAGTGGCTAAAGTCAGTGACCAAGATATGGTCCAAGATATGGAGTCACATCCAATCCAGGTCACTGGAAAATCAAAGTTTTCCAGGAGGCAGATCCTCGTTTTGTGTGTTTATGTCTTCACAGAGTTCTTTTCTGGAGCTGTCGTCAGTTTACAGGTTTACAGAAATTCCTACTTTGATCT
Organism: Pseudachorutes palmiensis; assembly: GCA_009869845.1. Taxonomy (NCBI): domain Eukaryota; kingdom Metazoa; phylum Arthropoda; class Collembola; order Poduromorpha; family Neanuridae; genus Pseudachorutes; species Pseudachorutes palmiensis. The sequence goes on along the minus strand of VNWY01000202.1, from coordinate 20,423 downwards.
TCGCAACCCATTGTCACAATTTTCTGTTTAAGGCACCGTTCTACCCTGCAGAGGCAGAGAAGAAGGGCTCCACAGCTACTGAATATGGAGCAGTTTTCGGTGTTTTTGAGCTCACAATATTCTTCGTTTCCTTCCTTTACGGGAAATACGTAAGGTTCTTATGGAAAACTGCAGTTTGCATCCATTTTGGTCTGAACATGTTTTTATTACAGATGAAATTTGTCGGGCCGAAATTCGTTTTTAACATGGGTCTGCTAATCACTGGAGTCTGTTCAATTTTATTCGGGTAAAACTACAAAACTTTAATTGAAGGTCAGATAAGTACCCGGTTTTTGTCTTGAGTATATAGGTTCCTCGATCGGATCGATGATCGTGCAACTTTCTTTGGACTGTCGATGGTTACTCGGATATGTGAAGCCTTGGGCGCTGCAGGTTGCATGAACGCCGCCTTTGTCATTATAGCAATCGAGTTTCCGGATTCAGTGGCAACCACTTTTAGCATAATGGAAACCATCTTTGGTTTAGGATTGACATGCGGCCCTGTGATTGGAGGAGCCCTTTATGGCGTAAAAAGAGCAAACCGTTTCTTAATTTAGAAGTCTAAAGTGTTTAAAAATGTGCCATTTTGTTTCCAGTTTGGTGGATACCCGTTACCATTCATTTCTGCCGGGATAGTACTAATCTGTGTCGCCATTTACACTTTCTTTGTCCTTCCGACGCCCGAAACAGAGTCTAAGGATGTCGTTAATCAAGATTCCAAAGGTATCCTTCACCTTCTTATGATCCCGGAAGTAGGGGTATCAACTTTCGGCATTTTTTCAAGTGCCATAAGCATCGGATACCTTTCAGCAACGCTGGAACCTCACATTCGCATCGTAAGCCTTAATGCCGAATGCTCTCCTTAGAATTGCGATTTACTTTTGTTTTTAAGTTTGGATTAAGCCCTGTCAATACTGGCCTGGTTATGGTGATATCAGGAGGGATGTATGCTCTGATGGGACCAGTTTGGTAAGCATAAGGAATTACATCCCAATTGTTTTTAATTTCATATTCAATTTTCAGGGGATGGATTTGCGATAGAAAGCCAAATATGCTTCTATTTATCATGTCCATTGGATGCATTTTCACAATAATCGGATTCCTGCTAATTGGACCTGCACCCTTCCTCCCAATTAACACGTATTACAAACAATTTGATAAAAGCAATTGCAAATTCCTGAATTTCAATTTATTCCAGCACTCTATGGATGACATGCTTAGGACAAGTTTTTCACGGCATAGGATTAGGTGGTTGTTTTGTCGCTTCCTTCATTCAAGCCATTCAAAGCGCAAAGTAAACAAAATCTCTCCGCTTCTAAAAGAATTGTCTATTTATATTATATTATATTATATTATTATTTTAGATTACACGGGTTTCCGGATAGTGTCAGTACTTACAGCATGGTCAGCGGAACATGGGCTTCGTTCTTTTCACTAGGGACTTTCATCGGTCCCACTGTTTCAGGGGTAAGGTCATTGACCTTATATTTTAAAATTAGATTTCATTTTAATGCTTACCGTGAAATCCAGGTTCTGTACGACACTGTAGGATTTCGAAATGGAACTCTTTTCGTCATTGCTCTTCAATTTATACTGGTAATTATAAATATTTTAATATTTTAAAATATTGCAAATCCTTATGAATTTATTGCAGTTGGTAGCTCTTATCTATGTATATTTGCGACGTGACAATTCCACAATGAAAAGAACAATTGAATTTCAAGAGAGGGATCCCCTGCTTGCAGGAATTGCCAAATCCAAGAAACGAGGATCATACACATACTTTTAATAATCAATTATTCCATCAATTAACACAAGACTGAGTCAAGTAAAATTAATTTTATAATTAATAATTAACCATTCACAATCTCTAAGCTTACAGCCACATGAAAACTTTTTTTTGCAAACTGCAGAACTTTAATGCAGTTCAAAGCTACCTTTGGTTTGATCCGCTTTGCAAGTTTACCCTACGGAGAATCGGGACTTTTGCGATTAGTATTTTTGATTTTGCAAAGATTTCTTTTTTTTTCATTGTTTTAAAATAGTGGGTCAATTGATTGCTAAAATTGGAAGAAAAATGATAAAGAAAATTGAAAATGAGGAGAGAAAGTCTATTGACAAAATGCACGTCATGCTGAATTTTTAATTTTACTTTAACTTATAAAAAGTATTACTCAAGATCATTAAAGTTTTCAAGTTCTTTTAGTTTAATTTAGCACACAATGGAATGGAATTTGATTAATTTGGTTGGAAAAGTCAATTTAAACCTTCAGTCTCGACTTTAGTTTCGTTTTGGATTTCCACCATGTCAGAATTCCCTGGGGTTTTAAGCACTGCTCTTTTTGCAATTCTTTTATTGTCGGTTTCTACTGTAAAATCAGCGTTTCAAGATCCAGAAGTGGAAAGAAACGATCGTAACTTGAGAGTTCGGAACGATCTCTACGCAAGTGAAAACAGAGACGGATGGATTGAGGTAAATTCACAACTGACCTGGCCTGATCCAACGTTCCAATAACAATCAAGAAATACAACTGGAAACTGGAAAGGTTAATTTAAATGCATCTTTTTTCTTTTAAAAAACTGAGCAGCGTACTGCCGACGCAGAGAAGAAATCTTGGATCCGGGGAAAGTTAATTCGGTTCAAGAGAAAGCTACGCCGGAAATTATACCACACGGAGAAATGCTTGCATGAAAACGACGACTACGTACACGAGTGTCTAAAGCACATGTTTAGAAAATAAGATTAACTTAAAATGTTGAGACAATTGTTGAATAGACTTTGGGAGCAAGGGTTCATTGACCTCATTTTTGGAAGCACCGTTCATTTATCTGCAGTGTAATTAGCAGAAAACCATATTGGAATCAATTAACTATTAGAATTATAAGTACACCTGGAGAAAAAACTACTTTCTGATACTTTCTGATAGCAAAAGTATCATTCACTTGTAACTGCTAGACGGAATACGACCATTTTGAGTCTACGATTTTGAGTTTATATTCTACCAAATCAAAAAGAAAAAAGCTGCCATGAAGTATTTACTTATTTTCCTGACCGTTGGAATGGCCCAATGCCAGTTCTTTGACTCAGTGATCGATGACAAGACGTACTTGGATAGGATCGAGGAGCAAATCAAGTCAGAAGTGGAAGCATCCGCTTTACAGTTACTTTTGCAAGCAAAGGAATCAGACAAAGTGACAAAGTCGTACATCACAATTAAATTGAAAGACAACGTTTTCAAGGTTTAAACTTTCTCTAAAGCACTGCCAGAACGGCCGCGGTGGCGGCGTAGTGGTTATGGGGCTTCAATTATTTCATTTTTCCAGGCATTGCGAACCCTAGCCCAAGCTGAGTCAGTTGAATTTCAAGAAAGCCAGAACAAGCGGACTGGAAGGCAAGAAGCTGCTGAAGGTGGAAGCAGCGGTGGTGGGAGCAGTGGATCCGGAGATGCGGAGACTGTTGATTCCGAACAGGCTGAAGGTGGGGAAGGTGATGACGCGACAGAGACGCCAACAACTCCGCTCAATGGACTTAGCACTGCGGTCAAAATCAATCAAAACGTTTGTTGACCTTTGAACTTTATTATGATACAAGCTTCCAGTTAGTATTCCTAAACTTTGTACCAGGTTTTCCAATTTATTGGGGAAGCGATCAAAACAATTTTCACTGGCGTCGGCGGTGGGAAGAAAAAGTTTGTCCGTGATGGCCCGGCTGCGACCGCTTCCAGAAATTCCCTGACCCAAGAACTCCCGAATCTAATGAAGAAATCCTACGCTGACCAACTTGTTGGACTTCTTCATCTTTTGGCTGGAGACAATGCGGTCAAGACAAAACCAAGTGGGTCAAAGTTCGCTGGCATGAATCCATTGCAAGTACTCTTTGGCAGTCGTGGACGTAAGTGAAAAGGTCAAGGGACACTACAGCGGAAGTTGATTGGCTGTATTTTTCCTATAGGACAAAGTGACCTCCATGAGACGGAAGTGACGACACATATTGAGAATTTACGACAAAGCCATCCCCTCTTGTTCCCAGACTTGTACCGGGGGATCGCTGAACCACAGCGATTTCTGGAGTCTATGGCCCATGTCGTTTCTGTAATTAAGACAGAGGATGTTCCACTCCCATAACTTTCCCAGGTAGACTAATGAGGTCAATAACCTTCCCTATTAAACCACAAGTGTCCCACACTAGGATTATAATTTGTGTATATCAAAAGAGAATATCATCGCGTATTATTTCGTCATGGAAGAAATCAGAGTAAATATACAATTCATAAAAGTGAAAGAGAATTGCGAATTGCTGGAGCGAAAGGAAATTGACCTTACAGGGTAACCTAAGGGATGCTCTCCTGAGATACTCCTTCAGGGTCAACTGTGACTCTGACGCAGTTTATGTGTATTAGTTTACACGCACCGTTAAAAATCCTAAAGCCAGAGACACAACCTTTGATTTTACAGAAATTATGAACATTTCTAATAGGATTTTGCTACACAGCCTTCAGTTCATTGGCTTCTTCATCATCATCCGGCCTGACGATTTGGTACTGAATTAAATACTCTGGATAGGCCTGTTCACCTCGGTAGACGATGGATTCGGCGTATTGAAGTCCACCAGCAGAGGGTCTACCGACGACAGAGTGATGACCAGGTGGAGCATGGGCCATCTTCATTGAGCTAAACTGAAGGAAGGACTTCCCCAGGGTGACACGGCAGAGTAAAAGCTGTCTGTGACATTCGTAGCAAGATCGGTTTTTGTGACCGGGACAACCCATTCCGCCTGCAATGCCATAGACGTATTGGTTGGATTTTGATGAATGCTCGGCAAAGTAGATACCCGCACCGAACATGCCCCTGGAAAGATGGAAAGGTCAATTACCAGAAACTAACGGAAGTGTGTTATAATGTTTTACCCAATATACGCATGCCTCTCGTCGAACCCCTTGAGAACAATAGTGGCAATAAAAGGAGATCCGTGGAACAGCATCTTTTCATTTGGTCCTTCCCGTCCATTTTCCTCAGCCACTTCATTCCTCCGGTGGACGTATCGCTCCCACAGTTTGGGATTCTTAACCTTCTGAATCTAGAACAGAACGTTAAATACGACAATGCTTCGTTTGCCAAACTGAAATAAAACCAGAGCCTACCTTAATTATCTTATACCGGGAAAATATTCCACCGGCGTGGCCATTGTCTCTATGATTTCTAATTGTAGCTTGCATTTCTTCTTCCACTGCTATGAACTCACGATCTTCTCTTCCAAGCTCAATTAGCATCGTCCCACCTCCCATTGTTGTCCGCCATTTGTCAATCCCTTTTACAAGCAAATGGCGATGACCATAAGCACTCACGCCAATCCCCTTCAAGTCATCATGTGTCATTTCAGCAAGGATATCAAGCGTAATTTTCTCTCTGTCAAAGACATCCTTCAAATGATCCAGGCCAAGGGAACATAAGAAACTGGCAAGGCTCTTCATCTGCACTGCAAGTGTGTCGTTGCTTGCACAATGCTCAGTGCTTCCTTCCCCAGTGTCACCGTCTCCACCTCCAGAAGAAAGCAGGGATCGGATTGGCATTAGGAACGCATTCCCTGAAGGCATGATCACAGTCTCATTGGACACTGAAGACGGTGTTGGAGGATCAGCGCTAGCACCACCGCTCGCTCCAGCAGCAACTGGACTTGTGTTGCTAGGAAGATGGGTGATCTTGCTGTTCCCATTTTTAGATGATGAATCCATCACAGACTCAAACTGGCGCATAGCGTCTTGTAAAAGACTTCGGACGTCTTCGGCAACAGACAGATCCAGAGCTAAAAAAAATCCGGGGTTTAAAATAATAACCTTGATTCTAAAGGCTGGAGAAATTACGTGTATGATTTTCTTGGTTTTTTAAGAACGGATCTGCTCCGTGTGCCAGGAGGAGGGAACACAAATGGGTCCTGGATTTCTGTGCGCTTTCATGTAGTGGTGTGAAACCTGTATAAAAAATGGAATGTAAAACTTAAAAAATTCAGCAGTAATTCCAGGTTATGCTGCTCTAATTACGCATTCCATCGTTACCCCATTTGTCTGGAATATTGATGTGGCTGTTGTGTTTTATCAGCAGTGCTGCAATGTCCAAATGACCGTAGGAGGAAGCTGGAAATTGACGATACAATGTAAAATACGATGTAAAGTGGCAAAATTAAAGTTACCATTGTGCAACGGAATCAATCCACCCTTGTCTTTAGAATTTACGTCACAGCCTGGGATGCTCAGCAAGTACTCGGCGACATCCAAATTATTATACCCACTACAATCGAAACAATCGAATTATTTAAAGTTAGTTTCTATGCTCAGCTCAGTGAATACCATGCAAGATGGAGCATCGTTGAATGTCTTCCTTGTGGATCCCGAACGTTGATGTTTTCAGGACTAACTAACTTTTTAATTTTCTCCAAGTTCCCCTTCTTCGCAGCCTCGAGTAAGACTGAATTTGATTGTAGCAGATCAGCAATATCTTCATCTTTACAGAGGTCAATTGGCAGGTTTCCATCTCGATTACGCTTCGTTGGATCTGCACCATTTTGCAAGAGATACTTGACAATCTGAAACTTTTGTTTGGCCACTGCTTCATGAAGTGGAGTGTACTTCCAAAGGTCGACACAATTGACATTAGCTCCTGCCTTTACTAGCAGCTCTGTCACCTCCATGTGCCCGTAACTCACTAGAAATAGAAATCATTGAAAAAAAAGAAATGAAACTTGGATTTTAATGCAGATGATAATAATTTATGGACGATTTCTTACCGGCGTTGTGCAATGGCTTCAAATGACCTCGATCTGAATTGTCAACGGAAGCACCCATTTTTAATAAATATTTAACTACTCCAATTCGGTTGAATCCGCAAGCAAAATGGAGAGCTGTAAGAGGTCAATTATAATGAACACAGCATTATAATGAGTGTGGTTTTTGGTTCTTGTACTTACGAGTTGAATTTCTACCATTGAGGTCACGGCAGTTGACTATTTCAGGCCGTTCTTCCAAGATGTTCATGACTACGTCCAAGTCACCGCTTCGACTTGCTTCGAGGAGGCGATACTCAATGTCCACCATCAGAGGCTCTGAAATGATTCATTGTAAGACATACTGAAACGGCGGAGTAGTCTTAAATGGCTTACCGTGAAGAACCTTGATGAAGCAAGGTGAGCCCAGTTGAGCTGCAGTATAGCCTTGATGTGAAGAAATCAGCGTATCAACCCCGTATGACCGGAGTAATCTACAACCTTGGACGTTGTCGGTTCGAGCGCAGCGATGGAGAGCTGTGAGGTTCAGGTCATAACAGCGTTTCACTCTACCTACCCAAATTGCTTCAAGTTCTTACCAGTTTCTCCGTTTCCATCAACGGCGTTGATATCCGCAGCGTTCTTGATGAGGATTTCCATAATGTCGATCAAGTCGTTCCTATCTCCGCACAAGTGGACAGGGCTGTCACCGTCTTTCGTTTTGTCATTGACATTGACCCCCTTCTTGAGAAGCAATTCGATCACTTTCCGCATCTGAGGCTGAGGCCAGTTGACTAGAGTAAGAGCCACGTGTAAGGCATTTTCAAGCGTAAAAGGATGCTGGAACTGTTGAATGAGCTGGTCTGAATACTTTTTCAAACGTGAAATGTCACCTAAGGTATAAAACAGTGTAATTAATGTTTAATTAATGTTTCGATTCATTGACCTTACCTGTCCTGACTGCGCTAAGGAGGCTGTGACCTCTGAATTCATACGTTAGCCTCTCTTGGAGTTGACGTGACGCAGCCAGGTCAATTGCAGACTTCGAATGACAATTTGGAATGGTCGGGTCAGAACCCGCAGCTAGAAGCAAAGAGCAAACATCCGCTCGGCCTAAATTAAAATTACAGCTACAGGTCAAAAGGTATTTGAGCGTGGACCAGATTTCTTCTTGTGTACCTTTAGAGCTTGCTTCATGTATTGGTGAGAATTGCCACAAATCCACCACATTAACTGAAGCTCCGTGTTCAATTAGTAATTGACAGATTTCCAAGTGACCATAGGACGCCTAAAATTAAATTGCAATTGGAACTCGGCAGCCATTTTGCTTTTACAAAATTCAACTTACGCTGTTGTGAAGCGGTACAAGCCCACTAGAAATAAGAAAATCAATCATGTTAATCAGGGTTTTCATTAGAATGAACTTTGACCTCTTTGAGGCGTTTAACTAATAACCTATACGTCTCAATCTACCTCTAGTGTCGCTCCTTTGTCACGTCAGTTTTAGTGGGAGCTTTTAAAAGGCGACATTTTTCCTTTGTCTCTTTGGACATTTGGCGACATTTTGGAAGTTATGGACGAAAAATTTGACAAGAAAGAAAAAACGGTAAAACTGATATTACACATTTGACCCTGAATGACCTGAATGGCAATAGTTCTACTGTTCTACAGAACAGAGTATCCTACAACAATGCGGTATTCTACCACTAACCATTTAGCATGCTCTCCAGGTTAATCTGAAGCACCTGAAGCAGGGTATGTTAGAACGTATGTTTGAGATGTGTGATGATTAATGGGGTATAATTAATGTTTTATTACCCTCTATCCTTTGCCCCGAAATCAGCACCATGTTCCAGCAGGATCTGAACTATTTTCAATCGGTTGTAGCCAGCCTATAAAAATAATTAAAACTTAAGCTGGTACTGATTAAACTGGATCAGGTATCATGGTATCAGGTATCAGGTACATTAGTAGTGATTTACACTTACAGCCAAGTGTAGCGGTGTACTTTTCCTTCCGTCCAAAGCATGGCAATTGACATTGAACGGAGTCAGATAGGATAGCAATCTAACAGTGGAAAAAGTAACCGTAAATGTAATATTAATTGAAACCGGAAGTTCTATTTCAGTTTACTTTTCTTCATTTCCTGAGCGTGCAGCCTCCAATAATTGATGCTTCATGTATTCCCCTGTGAATACTTGGTGAGTAGAACCAGGATCTGCCAGATCGATAGCAGTATTTCCTTCAGAGTTTCTAATCGATGCATCAGCTCCAGATTGAAGTAAAACTAGATCAGAAAAATGATCAAATCAAGAGCATCGTTAGAACAGTATCTTACCGATGCAGACGTCACATTTGCCTTTTATACTCGCTTCCATTAAAGCAGTCCAGCCCCAGTTGTCACTGCAGAATTCGGATATTTACAGAAATGAATAGAAAATGAATACATATCATGAAAGGATCATTACCGGGCGTTCACGTCTGCTCCCCGAGCCAGCAGTAATCGAACCACATCGACATGACCAAAGGAACTTGCATTATGAAGCGCACATAAACCACCTGAAAACGTAAAATGTCAATCAAGGAGGATAGGAGTTTCAACGGAGCTGACCTGAGTCTGGATTGTTTATAGCAGCACCGCAAGCATCGATAAGGTAGATGCAAATATCTTTCCGTCCGAAGCCTGCAGAAAAACTCAGAGCGCTAGAGCGACGTCCATTTTCGCACCTGTCGTTGACATTCCTACAGGTCACCAGCTCCTTCACACGACTCAAATCCCCGGATTTGCAAGCGTCGAAAATCGACGACGACTGTATCGTATTTGTTGAATGAGTATTGACGCTTGTTGTGCCACTTCCGATAATATTCCCTCTTCCTCCTGATGAGTAATTGGTTAGATGAACTGTGTTTCCAACGTAGGAACTGTTCGAGCAATTGGAGCATCGCGAGGTCGAAGACTGGCTGCATCCAGTACTCTCCTGACAGCAATTCCTAGCCCCACTGGAACCAGTCTTTGTCGTATCCGTTGCCATTTCTTCCGCTTCAGTTCATTTCCTCCGAGATCAAAACAAGTCCAGAATAATATCCAATTTGCAAGTGGTGAACGCCGGAGACTAAAATTCGTTTAGCTATCCAGTTTTGTCATGTACTTGATTGTGTCACCATTATTTGGTGTCTAAATTGTGATTTCTGCTTTGTGTAATGAGATCTCATCATCCCAGGGAGTCAGCTGACTCTGAAATTGCAACAATAACAAAAGACAAAGGGGATTAGTGACTCAATTTGAACAATGCAGAGATACCTTTGGATTATGATTTAATTGTTCCTGTGGAGGAGGTGACTGCGAAGCTCCTTTCGATGCTCCCATAAAAGGGAACTAAAGGAGATTTCCTTGTCTTTTTTTTATTCTTTGCCAAAACTATTTTTTCTTTTGTGTTGTGGTGTCAAAAGAGCCTTGAGGCCAATCTCCTCACTTTAATTGTTCACAGACACAATCACACAATGCTTCCACGCAAAATTCATTTTTAACCTCAGTTTGCATTGTTTTGATGAAAAATAACCAAAATTTATTGACCACGAAGAGCTCTCAAATGGCAAAAATTAATGGATTTCTAATTTTAAGCTTTGCAACGGGAATGGTACTTAATGATGATTTGAAAAATGGAAAAGTAATTAGAAAAATCCAAGCTTCACTTGCTTATTTTAAGGACAGATGAAGCGTTGACAGCCTTGGCTAGGAGCCATGAAAATTATCAACATTTCAATTATTTTGAAATTAATTGCAGGTAGGTAAAATAATGGGAATCAAGATAGGATTCTTTAGTATTGTTTTAACCTTTTGATCTTTTCCAGGCGTAGTTTCTTCTTCTGTTGTTGCGTCCTTGATTCCAGCCAATCAGAGCCAAGAGAATTCCTCTCTTCCGGTTTGGACTTTCTCCTGGAATAAGGACAACCAATCAGTGTCAATTGGCAATGCCACTTTGGCTATGACTAAAGGGCAACTGCCAATACTTGAGAATACGAGATTGACAGTAAAAGAAGTCGCCAATAACGAGAGCAGGACGACAGGTGAAGATGAGGACTACAATTTAAGCAGCTTCCGAAATAAACCATCCAATCCCCTCCTGCCTGTGAACATTTTAAGCGTCCCAGTACCTGGTAAACCAGAATTTCAAGTAAAACCACCGGCGACGTTCCAAATTGTGACCGCTGCAAAGCCCAATATCCAATTTGTTCAGAAACCAGATATAGAAATACAGCTAGTCGAGGTTCCAAAGCCAATTCCAATTCCTTCTCTGCCGGATGTGTCAATCGTCCCTGGACCAACGCCAACTTTCCAAATCCCACTACTCGGGCATGTTTCCTTTGCAAATCCTTTTACAGCCTTATTCGGAGACAAGTTACCAACTTTTGGTGGATTCAAGCCCTTCAAGCCAATTAATGGGACCATCTTTAAGCCGTTTATTAATGGGTCCATTTTTTCTAAGCCGGATAAGCCGGGTAAACCTTGGTTACCACTTTATGCCAAGATCCAAGAACTTATTCAGAAAATAAGGAGGAAATTCCTGGATTTCACAGGGCTTGGAGAAGTATTGCCAAAGAATGTAACAGTCCAAGTTTTAGTAGATAGGTGGACAGACGTTATCAAAATCCTCATGATGGATTCACCATTTTGAAAATTCTGAACGGATTGAGGCTTTCTGCATTTAACTTGATTTGTATTGTCACTCACGAATAATAAAAAGTAAGTAAAAAACAATGGCAGTTTTACATGCAAATATAAAACAACGAACTCGAATTGTCATGAATCTGGTCAAAGGTCGGGGTTTCAGTTCAGAATGAAGGCAATGGGAAGGAGGAGGAACAGAGAGAGCTGAAGTTGTGACGCTCCGTCAAACGAAAAGATTTGGATCCGTGATTCCTCTGGTTTGTAGGGATCGCTGCCATCGTCAAAGTACATTGGACATTGGTCTCCTGTAGGAATTAAAAGGTCAATAAAGTGACCTCATTGACACAGTCATAGTCCTTACGCTCTCGCTCGTATTCTTCCATGACGAGGGCCACAGCCGCTCCCTGAATTAAAGAATATGATTAAGATTTAAACGTATTTTTTACAGATTTAGTACGTATAGAACCATTAATAATACCTGGGTGTGATTGTAACTGTCGACATCTTGCTTAAGATCACAAAATGGCCCGATTGACAGAGACATGAGGACCCTGGTCAAGTCAGATCGTTGATATACCCAGCATCTGTACCGACTGAATGCATCCAATTCGTCATAAGTGATGAGATACGACTTCAGATTTTCCTTCCAGAATCCGATACATTTCATCTTGTAATCAGGGTCACCTGGAAAATTGACAAAAGGGCATTTGAGTCCATTCTCCGAATTGCCTAAAAGAAAGCTTAAAACGTAAAAATCGTAAAACAAAACCGCAAAAGACCCAATAACAAACCCAAAGTGAATAACTAAATGAAGCCAAAAAACGAAACCACACCCCCACAAAAACCAGAACCAATCAACAAAACCCAAATGAGGTTTAAGATTTCGGGTTTACTGTAAATGTCCACAGGACGGCCCAAGTAGTCGACCGAAAGACAGTAGTTTTCATCCACCCGGATTTCCTTTTGGTCCTTGTCACAGACCGAAAAGTCAGAAATGTTTGTCTTGCAGTAGGTCCCAGGGCGCGGAGACTGTGTGACCCCACCTAAAATCCGAGTCTCGAAACGGACTTCCCCTTGCTGCGTGAAGTTGAACTTTCCAGCGACTGGACAACGAATCGGCACTGGATTCCTTGCTAATGATTAACAACACAAGTCCAATACGTTAATCCTGGAGGTTAACGTTAACCAATTAAAAAGCAATTTAGGTCCTGGAATTGGGTAGATAAAAAGCAACCCTGTCAAGTACCCCTGAAATTACCCTTTTGACAAAGTTCATTATTAGGAGTAAGTAAAGTTGAAAGTTTTAGGATTGAATTACTGTAAATGTCCAGGGGTCTTCCCAAGTAGTCAACGCAGACGTTTTCTTCCACGTCAATGACAAAGTCCTTCCGCTCCGCGTCACATACCCTGATTGATGAAATGTTGAGCTTGCAGTTGAGCTGGGGACGCGGTGAGTCCGTGATGCCATTAAGAATCCGGGTTTCAAAAGGTATCGACGCCTTCTGGCTGAAGTTGTAGTAACCGCTGATTGGACAGGGTAAAAACTGTGGGTTTTTCGCTAATAATTGGGAGTGCAACGTTAGATTAATTTTGTCCAGAAATGTGAAGATTTAGATCAAAAGAGAATAGTTAGCTCTTGAGCTGTTTTTCTAGAATTCTAAGTTAGCTTTAGCCATAGGATTTTGGAGGAAGAGGTTGAAAGGTAGCATATATAGTTTTTGCCTTGCTGAACTTTGACATTACCAAGGAGGAGATCGTATTTCCATTCATTCTTATTTGGAAACTGGACCCAGGAGCAGACTGTTGAAAAGTCGTCCTTGATCATGGCCAAACCTTTGCGAAATCTGATGACGTTTTGATGTCTCGGGACAAAGTCAAAGCAAACATAGTCCTTCTGGCTACCAGCAACAAAAATCAAAATTAAAATTAAAAACTGAAGCAGATTCTCCAGTTAATTCGGTTGATCGGCATCTGTCATTGTTGACTTGACATGAGGATCTTACCATCCGTCAACGGTGAGGCGTGACATGAGATACCTTGACCCCCGGGTCTCACGGCAGACATAAGTTGTCTTTCTCCAGCGTCCTTCGTCTGGATACCAAGTCTCAATAATATGAGTCGAGTTGATGACTACGTCAGCGTCTAAATTGGCAGTGTTGACCCATTCTCCGGAAAAACTTTCAGGGAATTTACAGCCTGGAGTGACCACTTCCGCTTTAACTGAAAAAAAAATACTTCATTTCATGCATTCCATGCAATATGGAAAGCTTACCTGGTGTAATCCTAAGCCTCTCTGGTGCGCTTTCAGTCCCTTTGAGCGTATTGCATTCAGCCGTAATGGAAGCAGCGATGAATAAATCATCATCTCGATTCCTCAGGAAGCAACGATACTTTTCATCCCTTCGGGACTCTTTTGTATTCGCAACAGCGAAAAAGTGATTCTTCCCGATGAACCAAGCACCAAGACAGCTGTACTCCACCGCTGTAGTAGATAAAATCCCCAATTAGAATCCCAATTCCCAAGTTCAAAAGTAGCTTAGACTTACATCCATCGAACGTCCCTGTCATGCCCTCACAGGCACGGTAAGTCATGTTGAATTTCTGATTTGTAATTAGAAACTGAGTCCCTGGAGTTTGGCAAGACTGGATATAAGCATCGGGATGGTTGCATTCGCCCGTAAACCTGAATCGATTCTGGTATCCAAAGTGCCATACACCTTCTAAGCTCGAGCGACAATTGACTGGGCTAAATGTCTCCGCAAAGTACGTAATTGAATCCTGATCTGGACTGAGGCTTGCGCAAACTTCATCAATCGTCGGGGCTCTGACTTGATTTGGGAAATTGATGCAGCCGGCTGTGTAAATACAAAATTGTGTGAAATCCAACACGATTCTAAATTCGTCCATTTTACTTTCAATTTTGTCCAGGATATTGATCGTTCTGACGACAATGCGGACACAGTGGTAGCACTTATCCTGCTCGAAGATAAAAGTATAATTGACAAGACGCTGTTCCCGTTTGGCAATGCACCTCCCACGCCCTGTCATCATGTCAGCAGTGAATTTCGTGATTGTGTCGATATTGTTCTCTCGAGAGTACCAAGCACCGCGGATCTTCGTTGGGATGTCACATCCACTGCTCATTTGGACCAAAACTGAAGAAAAAAAAACATCAGTCGATTGCTAATTGATTGTAATATCCCCATCGTTCGCATAAAAGCAACGGTCTGATTCGATCTTTCCTCCAATCAGAAGACAGAATGAAAATGAAATGTAATTGGCTTGAACTTTAGCAGTACTTACTCAGCAGTGCTGTCAATCCTGAAATCATCTTCCAAGTCTCCATTCGGAAAATTCCAAAATAAAATTGCTTTAAATCTTTCTTAAAGAAAGTTCTGCTAGGGCTGTGATGGCATCTCAAAATGCTCTCTCCTGATTGGTCGGAATCTTTCACTAATTGAAATCTAGTAAATTGTGCTTCAAATTGTTGATTAATTTACAACAATTGACACACCGAATGTTACCTCCAGTTTTTTATTTATAAAGAAACCTCTGACTCACACAACAAAGTGGATTTTTTATAACCACACCTTGCCTTTTGTGTGAAGCTATGATGCATTCCACCCTATTGTTGTGGATTTCTGCTAACTGGGAGACAACGCGGCTTCCATAGGGCTTTGACTTAAAAGGATCATGGCTTCCTTCAAAAGGTCAAATACCAGGTCATTCAAGTACCAAGCGAAATGATGTTTCTCATGCAAATTGCAGTGATTTCAGTGACACTACCATTGCATTGTTTTTTGAGAACTTTGTGGTTATCTTATCTCTAAATGCGCAACTAAAATGACATCAAAAAGGGGTTTAAAATAGTCGATTTTGACAATGAGAGGGTTAATGACCTTTGACATTTAATTAACTTCAGACCAGAAAGCAACCTAAAATTGCCTGCGTTTTGGCACAATTGATTGAAATTAAATTTTCCGAACGGCAGCGCGGAGCCTCAAAAGGAAATATTTCTGCTCAATATTGGAAGGTTAGAAACTGGATTTTTGCTGTCATTTCCTTCCTCTCGTGGCTTGTGATTCTGACTCATTTTAAGTTAGATTGAAACACCCTAAAAGTTAATTGTCAATTACTAATCAGCTGACACCATCATGTCCATTTCGTACCAACACACGGACTCCGGGTTCAAGCAAAAGTCGGAGGATATCGCTTCAAATATTAAAAAAATTTCACAAAATGGTAATTTCCAGCTAACCTTTTGACATTAGGTTGTAAACTTATGTTTATGTTTTAGCCTCACAGATAAAACGGCTCCTTGATTCCCGACAGACTGACCACCAAGCTACGGATCAGTTGTAAGTATAAAAACCCGTTTGGATTTATACCAACGGTGGAATTTGAATTGACATTATTAGTCTGTTGGATGTTATGTTTTTCTGTTCCAGACATAGCATTATGAAGTATACTCAAAACTTGAGCAAGGATACAAACGAGGATATCCAGAAGCTGGCTAACATCGCCAGTGACCGGATGGAGAAGCTGGAGAAGGATAGACTCTTGTCAGCCTACACGTCAGCTCTCAATGCATTCCAAGAAGTGCAAAAGTAACACGCTTCAAGTTAAATATTTTCTGGAATTGGGTATTAAAACTGACGTGTTTTAGATTGGGCATAAGTCGTGAGAAACAGCAGCTTCGGGAAATCCGTCAAGATATGGGTTCAGACCGGATCCCACCGCCGCCCCAGTCGACCTATCAGATGACCCAGATGCAAGCGCAGCAACAGGATATTCATCACGAACAGCAACTAGAGGAAATGCGGCAACGAGAAGAAGCCATAAGACAGTTGGAGGTTGAGAGTTCCTAAAGTATTCTGCTGCACTTTTTACATTTTGGGATTTGTTACAGTCGGACATTTTGGATGTGAATCAAATATTCAGGGACCTGGCATCATTTGTCCACGACCAAGGGGATACGATTGACTCCATTGAAGCTCACGTTGAATCATCTTCGATACGAGTCACTGAAGGGGTTCAACAACTGCAGAAAGCAACCTCGTACGCTGTAAGAACTTTTCGAGGAATACCTTTCAACTTTTGAATCGAAATTGATCAACGTAACTTTACTTGAATTCTTCTGGCAGACGTCGGCCCGAAAGAAGAAGCTGTGCCTCCTCCTTACAGGCGTTGTTGTTCTCACCGTCATAATCCTGATAATCGTCTACGGCTAAAAAGCCAATCATGGACTCCGGAAGCAGCCATAACTGAAACCAATCCGTGGACTCCGGAAGTGGCCATAACTTTATTCTTGATGAACAAACGACCGCTTCGCCTCAATCCCTTGCCCCATTTCATTATACATTCCTAATCCTTATTACAGCGGTAGTGCATTCGGTGCTCCATCGCGATTTCAGGTCAGATTTAGTTTACAAAGTTCTGGAAAATGGTCAATTTAGGATGAAGTTTTGATTGAAATAGAAAATGAATTGAAGCTCCCCATTGCAATCATGTTATATCACAAATTCTGACTAATTTTATTGAATGTTTAACATTATAGACCCAGTAGTAACATGAAATTGAGTTTTAGAGAGACAAAACCGCTTTCTATCAAATAACAAATTTCAGACCGAAGTTTTCAACAACAAAATCACAATTCCTTGTTCTAATTACTGGGTCACTAGACAGGCAGTTTTAATGCAGGATGATGAGAGTCTCAAGGGGAGAAAATCGATTGTCAACTTGATGAAAATCTATTAGAAATCGGAATACAAAATTGGATTTTTCAGACCTTGGAAACAGGTTGTATGGAAAGCTATTGCCTAGTCTCAATAATTCTCCACCTTTTAGCACATTTTCTTAACTCGACCTCTTCCTAGAGGTCAAAGGAACAACGACATTATGTACAAACAGCCTCTTTGGTTTGTTCTAGCGCTCTAGATGCATCCCAAAATGCATCTTTTAGTTTCCTAAAGGTTGAGTACTTTCAAGTTTCTGTACAAATCTGTACAAAATGAAATTCCCACTTGAACTTTAACCCTAAAATGGAGTCAGTAGACTGAAATATCAACTTATCAAATGTACAAAACATTCGAACGTACAAAGTGCCTTTCCTAAATGTGTGTCTAAAGTTCTAAAGCTAAAATGAAGCTTATAACAGGAGAGGCTCCCTGTGCACTGTGGCTTAATTCAGGACAAGGCTATTCATAGCAATCTGACTCCTCAGGGCTTAAACCAATTAAGTAATTAGCGTCTCAGAAATAATTATGATATGTTTCAATATATGGAGATTATTAATGTAAAGGGCTCCCTTTGAGGATGTCGCAATGGCGGAGAAATGTCGCCACTTTGCGCGTACATCAGAACGCACCCCCTCTCCAGCCAATGCAGAAATTACTCCGTCAATAATACTATTGTGGTAACTATTATTGCTCTTGCTAAAGTATGAGAAGCATAGTGCGTCTAAAACTGCGCTCAACGCAACGTGTCGGAAGGAAGTTGCGTCAAGACGATACGCAAATCGATGCAAATCTTCCGTCAAAACACTTTCCCGTAATCTGAAGCAACTCAGCCCTTATATGTCAAAGCCTTTTAGAAATCCGATTAGCTTTTGAGCGACAGTTCACCGCTTCATGTCAAGTAATCCTCTTCCCCGTTTTCCTCTTTGATGGTATAGCAGTCGACTTCAAAGGCTTCACGACCTTTAATCCAAATAACAAAAATTAATTGAGGAATTAGTGTCTTGGCCTTGAGGGGGCTTACTATCGAGTGACGGAGTTCGAACGGGTGCTGCCCTACCAAGCCTTGGTGGCACTGGTGGTGGCATCGCAGGTGGGGAAGAAGTTGGCGAAGGCTGCGACGGTCGACGCTCTAGCCGAGGTGGAACAGGCGGTGGGGTACTTGCGGGACTTGGACTTGTCACTTTCGCAGGTGTCCCAGGTGACTGGGGCTGTCCATTCTCAGCAGCTGCTACGGATTTGAGCGGTGTCGGAGCCACTGTGGTAGCCCAAGATGGCGAACTAGAAGCAGAGCCGTTGGAGTTTGACTGGGGTGGGGAGGCCGCTGCTGAGGAATTTGAACCACCGGAAATGCTATCAGCACTTCCGTTTTTACTCTTGGGTTTTGGAGGGGGCGGAGGCGCTTGTTTCTGTCCCGAGGACGAAGGGGGACTCGTCCCATAGCTTCCGTGACCATTGCTAGTTTCTTTTGTATCAGAAAGCGGCGAGCCAAAGGGTTCTAGCGGTGCTCCATTTCCTTTTGTCGGTTGACCAAGGACCGCTGGGAGTGAATATTGGTGGACAAGGGGATGTGGGGTTTGATTTTGAGGTAAAGATGGCAGTTTCCGACGTTCTCGCTCTTCGATCGAGTGTCTCCGCTCAACGTGTCCAGGCCCAGGTCCGGAAAAGCGTCTAATGGGAAATGGGGAAGGTGGGATTGGTTGAGCTTTTGTAGGCCCACGAGCTTGTTGCTGCTGCGTAGACTGCTTGCTGGGTTGCTGCTGCTGAGCTTCATCACTCGATTGTCTTTCGTACGAAGGCTGACGTTGGTAGGATTGTTCTTTGGCATGAGAATATGCCGGAGGATAGTCTGAACTTTGATGGTAACTTGGAGGAGGAGGGTAGTCTTGATGGCCTTTGATGACATAGCCTTGGTCATAGCCTTGACTTGAAGGGTATTGACTTTGTGACCCTTGTGACGATGACACAGGTTGCTGTGTCTGCTGTTGCGGCGGTGTTGGTGACGGTGAGACCTCAAATGCGGAGACTCGACTCCTGACTGAAACAGTTGTAAAGATATCATTAGCACAGGCGGTTGCTGTGGGTGAGTCTGTCATGATCCCTGCGGGTGTTGGCGACACGAGGGTGTTAGAGAGTTCAGAGGTCAAGGAGTAATTTGAGGAGGTCGTGGCAGGCGTGATTGACTTGGCCGTGGAGCTGACTGGCGTGAGTGAGTTTGGCGTCGTGACGGACGTGAGGGAGCTTGAGGTCGTGGAAGGGGTGAGAGTGAGAGGACCTGAGGATGAGGCCGTGATTCCTCCTCCATATCCAGCAGCAGTGGTAGGATGGAAATGTTGGGCCGTGAACTTGGCCGTGGGTGAGGGTGAGCTTTCACTATGAGAGCCAGGAGACTGCTTTGAAGGGCTTAAGGGGAGAGAGGGTTGGTTGTGGTTGGGTGAGTGATGGTGGTGTGAGGTCAAGGGGGACATTGGTGTGACCCCCCTCGAACCGGACGAGGTCATCTTCTGGGATTTGGACAAAAGAACGGAAGCTGGGCTGGAACGGGGGAATGCTCGTCCTTTGCCCAAAAGAATAGGCCCCTTCCTGACTGCTGCCGCTCCCGCTTCCCCCCGAACTATCTGACCCAAAAAAAGGTTTACTCGCTGAGAAGCGTCGGCTTATTAGGAAAATCAAAGAGAGACAATCACGGGCACAAAAAACGAAAATGATACGATCGTATATCCGAAGTATTGTGTGTGTGTGATGAATTAGTAATTGTAGTAGACGGCTCTACCTGATTTTGCAGGCCACACTTCAAGCAAGTACTGGAGCACTTTGATTGGTGGCTGGAAGTCAAGGCTCTCAGGGGACTGATCAAAGAATATCATCAGGATCGGACCAAAGCATGTCGCCAATTGGGTCGGACCCATTTTATTCCTGTCACTCAGAGAACAGACTAGGCTCAAATGCTCCAAGATTAGTAGCAGTGTGCACTGCAAAAAGTAATAAACAATTCCACGAAATTAGCCACCATTTCCTTATTACTTTTCCAGGAAGAATTGTCATTGGATTCTGTGTTTACCCGGTTTGGCTTTGGTAGACATTCAATGATGGAAAAGAGAAGCCTCGCATTCCCTTCGGGGTCATCCGGGAGACACACCCCTAACGCATCCACGAGCATTTGGTAGAGACACTTTGTCAGCAATGGTTCCGGCAGTTCTCTCAAGTAGTCTTTTAAAACACC
>VNWY01000201.1:0-67209 GCA_009869845.1 Pseudachorutes palmiensis | reverse complement strand
TCCAGGATCAACGTTTTGGTGAATTTCTTCAATGGCCGGTCCAGGATCAACGTTTTGGTGAATTTCTTCAATGGCCGGTCCAGGATCAACGTTTTGGTGAATTTCTTCAATGGTCGGTTGAGTACCAGCGTTTTGGCCAGTTTCTTCAATGGTCGGTTGAGTACCAGTCTCTTCCGTGACCGTTTCAAGTCCAGGATTCTCCATTAAACTTCCTCCTCAGATCAACTCGTGCTATCAATCACTTGGAAAATTGTAAATTTTCAGGAACGAAATTTCAGACGTCTGATCTTCTCTAACTCCGATGAGAAGTGAGCGGTCTTTTCTCCCGGGTGCGAGCTTGGTTGGTACCCGGGTCATCTCGTTGCCAAGGCAGTTTAATTCCCCAGAATTGAGCCACTTCAAGATGGATTTTAGACGCCATTTCCTGTGGAGGCAAGAAACCAATGTGGATGTTTTGACATGTGTTAATTGATTAACAAGAATGCTTACCATTCCATTTCGATTGTTTTCACCTTCATCGTTTTGGAATTTGGATCAAGTGACGAGTGCCGAAAACTGTGGCTGAAAGGGCGGGAGAATTCTTTTGAAATGAGAAGAAATTGCGAGTTCTTTGATTACTAATTAATTGAGAACTCAAGACATTTGCAATTAATTGTAAATAAAGTTGCAAGTAATTGGAAAAGTGACATTGTTCTGTATCTTCCATTGGATAATTTTATTACAGTCCTAAAACCAAGAAGATGTTTTAGAAGATGTTACTGAATAATTGAGTGTCCTAGTATGGGGACCAACAAGGACATGGGTACAAAGGTCACAAAGGGTAATTAGATCCAATGGAGTTTACAAAAACCTAATTCTAATCATAATCATAAGAATTGTATGGAACTTGACCTTCTACTGACCAACAGTATACCCACATACTGACCCAACAGGACCCACAAGTGTCCCCATACTACGACTAATAGTTAGATATAGCGAAGTGGCTTACAAAAAATCCTTTTCTGTAACACGTTCGGAGTTTGACGATAGTATCATTATCAAGATGTTGTCTTCTGAAAATAGTTGACAAGTTGACAAGTTTCAAGGATTCTCTGGGATCATTCTGCTTTTCGGTTTCTCTTCAAGATCCTTCGAGGGAAAAGTGGCCACAGTCACCGCGCCCAGCCAGCCAAGTACTTGGCTTCATTTAGACGCACACCGAAACTTTACTATTTGGTCAATTAGGCGCAAGGGGTAACGTTAATTTCATCTGTGTGGATTCGTTATAAATTGTATTTCATCCGCCTAAGATTATCGTGTGGGATTGTCCCACTCGTGTCATCTGGAACTAGTTCGTTATAAAACATATGGCGTTATATAAATTAAATACTATGGGGCACGTTGGTCAACGACGGAATGCCATGAAAATTAAATAAGAATGGAAATTGGACTTTAAGCGTTACAAAAGTCCGAGTATATCATTTCGGGAGAAGTCTTGGTCTAAATAAAGTCATGTGTAAGTGGCTGGTTGAGAATGGGATTATGTTACAATTCCATGGATTTTGAGACAGTGAATCTTCAACTGATATCCTCGTCTTGCACGATAGTCACAATTGGGGCAGCTATACTTTGGTGGCACCATTGGACAATCGTAAAGACAGTGAGTGTTCCAGGTCTTCCTTTTCTGGAACTTCTTCTTGCACAATGGACAGGATGATGGCCCTGCGGAAACCAAATTGTGAAACATTGATTGTGAATGTAAAGTTGAGAAATAACTTCAGTTTTGTTAGCGAATCGTACCCTCAGGACCAGATCCTCGAGAACTACTCGGTCCCATGATCTCTTGCACATCGTCATCGTCATCATCGTCATCTTCCGGAATCATTTCCAAGGTACCATGTTCTCCAAGTTGCCACACATTCGGGTCATCAGTCAAACCTTAATCACATTCATCACGAGGTCATAATCAACTTACATTCATAAGCATAGCTGCGACTGAGGTAATTTACAAGACTGAACTTACTGAATGGACCATAAGAGCCTGGTTCCTCGTCTTCCTCAAGATCACTTCCTTCAACTAAAAGCTCAGTCCAATCTCGACGACGCATTGACTGATCATCCGCGATTTCTGTCCGCAAGAATCTTTGCGCAAAAGTCATGTCCGTCTAAAATGGACAATCTCGGGATTAAAAAACGCAAAGGCACCACATACATTGTAAATTGTTCTTCCTTACCTCTTGGTTTTCTTCGTCACCAGACATATCAGCAATTTCCAAACCTTCATCATTAGCAGTATCTGAATCATCCGCTGTTAAATCAATGGCAGGTGGCTCCTCCTTTTCTTCATGTTGATCCAATAGTTCGATCTCCTCATCGGTTTCCCCACCTGGATCACTTTCAAGCTCTTCCTCTTGGTCCTTAACACTGCTGGGGGATGATTTATTCGATTCAGTGAAGTTATCCTCATCAAATTCAGCTGTATGGGAATTTGTTTCCGCGATGATAATCTCGGCAGCTGTTCGTGCCCTTTTCGCGGGCGGTGGAGAACTGGATGGAGTAGGATTATTATTTTCATTTGACACCGTTCCCTCGTGAGAAAGTGGATCAGCTGGTCCAGTTGACATAAGAAGTGCAGTCTTCTTTGCGGCTTCGAGAATCCTTCCACGAAGTTGATTGGGTGATCCCATGCTGACAGTTGGATTGTCGACGGCCAACCCCCGGATTTTCAGTTCTTCCGCAAGTGAGAGGAAAGCTGGTAATGCTTCTTGAGAGACACTGGCTTCTCCACGGTAAATGAATTCCAACATACTCTTCAAGCAATCCATCTTGACACCAGGGATGATTACGATTGGATCAGTCCCTGGGTTCTGACCAAGGATTTTCTAAATCAAAAGATTGAACTGTGAATTATGTGTCTGGACTCTGACAACCATTACGACATTTAAGTGTAATTTTCATACCTCAAAGAATGGGCTACAGGCATACAAGATAACCTTATGCGCGTGCACGACTTCTCCATCGCAGGCCAAGGCTATGTCAACAAGTGCTCCATCGGTTAACATCTTCGTGAATATAGACATTAGCGCCGAGTCATGGCTTGCCCAACGTAGATTGCAAAGGCCAGGCATGTTGTACAAGTTGATATTCCGTGAAGGAATCAAATCCGAATGTCTAAATGGTAAAAACAATGAATTAAATACATGGCAGCACTAAACCAGGTTAACATGTGTTGACCTCATCCTACAAAAAAGATATAAAACAAATGTGTCAGTGGATTTTTAATGGAATTCATGGATAGTTAGAGTAAATGGCTGCTGTTCTATCTCTCTTGAATGCACCAAAAACAGAGCGGAGCGAAAAGCATGTAATTGAATTAGTTTGACAATAATCAGCATGAAATAAAAGAATTTATGCAAAGAATGAGAGGAGGTCAGCACATGAACCTTATCCTTGTCAGGCAAAGTCCAATTAACGTGAGATGTGGTAGTGGTTGATTCCTGGGCTGAAATTTTAATTCAGAAGTTGTTGAGAATTTCTCCAAACTATGAGGGGAGAATTTGCATAAAACAGAATTTGTTTCACCCCACTGCCACTAGTGAAATAACTTTGACCTGTGGCCAAATAACAAATTAATTAAATGGAATTAATTGCCAATACTCTTCATTTTAACAAAAACTTTTGAACTGTGTAGCAATGGGTATCCCTACTAGGCACAAACGACACAACGGGCACAACCTAATAACATATTAGGTTTTTGTGCCCGTTGTGCCGTTTGTTTTCCCTGTTGTGCCAATTGTGCCGTTGTGCCTAATAGGGATACCCTGTAGCAATTAAAGGAAAATTCACGAGACGGACGAATATTTTTGATTAAGGTTGGGATTGAAAATCAGCGTTAAGCTTCTTCCACTTGAAACTTCACACACTTCCTGGACTTTGCCTGGTATGTAAGTAACTCGAATTATCGAAATTTAAAATTGCATGTAGCAATGAATGTGTAGTGATGTTTTATGTCTATGTTAATTTTGTGTCGTCGGGTGTAACGTTAAATGCTTCTGAATACTGTACAATTCCTCTAGAATTGCTTCAATTACCGTATCATGAAGTATAAGGAAACCGTAAGTATCGTCGGTAAAAGAACATTTTCTTCCCGGTAATCCCGGATATGTGACTTTCCGATGCAAATGTCAACTTAGGACACCAAAATTTTTCCACCGACGGGTAAGTATGACCACCTTTCATCTTAAAATCTATGTTCTCATTTCTTTAATCTACGGTTAACTCATTTTAAATTGTGGAAATTACTGTTGGGTTTTGTGCTAGTTCTCCCCTCATAAAGTCTCAGGATTGCTTCAAATGATTAGAAGAAACCACGTGCTGCTGAGGAAATGAAAAGTGTAATGATTGTGTAGTATAAGTGTGCCTTTGTTCCAGTTGCAATCAAGCAAATGCTAATTGAATGTAAAAGTAAAGTAATTTTACGGTAAGATGTGTAAAAATGACGATGACCCGTATATGAAATACTGGATGGTGCCCCTCCGTCTGGAACCCTGTAAGAAAGAATTGACAATTGTTAATTATCTTTCCCATAAGTTGAGGTCAAGGTCACACTGTCTGTCAACAGGGTCAAACTCACCAAACACTCAGTCTGTAGTTAATTATGTTCGTATCCTCAATTAATTTTCCAAAAAGAAGACAGAAGAAGAGAGCCTGGATTTTCTTTTGTTTGTAGCTCCACCACCCGAGTCCGAAGGATTCCGCCACAGGGAAAGGGCAGGAAGAAATCACCTCAAGGAAATAATTCATTCACAAATTACAACAATTAACAAATGACAAAATAATAAAGAAATTAATCAATCAATTGACATAAACTCTTAAGAACATTAATCTCTATTAATTACAGTACAATTCAATACACAGAGATACACTCATTTAATCTTCTCAACAGTATAAGTTTGATTCCTCGACGGTATGTGTCATATCATATCACGGCGAACTAAGATTTTCAATTTTCATCTTAGTTCGCCGTGATCATATATATGAATAATGTAATTAATTTAAATTGAGTTTCATTAAAAAACATTTAATACAAAATAATTGATTCCTATATATATAATAAAAGTCATTATGAGTCTTACCCATCTTATTCAATTAGTTTTAATTAAGTCTCAGGATGGTAAATGGTTAGCGTTGAGGCGTAAAGACCTCAAATCGCACACTCAAAAATAGGCCTCAAAAGAGCCTCATCGTGAACAGCTTCATGACTGTAATGAAACCTTTGAAAATGTCATTCTGGGGTCAAAACATCTTCAATTTATTAGTTAGAATGAGATAAATGAAAACATTGGTTAAAAATTGAACCGTTTTCCTACTGAAAACGCAATCATTGGAATTCTTTTTTCATCTTTGGAAGCGGAGATTAGGAGAAGCGGAAGGATCGCCAAGGCTAATCTGCAGGTCAAGGCCAGTCCATTCCATGATCTTCTGAACAATGAAAGCCTGTTTGCTCAGCCGCTATCGATGGTCCCTTTTCTCGAGAACAACTGGAAAGATCAGTTCAGTTTTGATCATTGAACGTGTAGCACGCCATTCTCCATTCCAATTGACTGTAAAATTGAAAATTCCTTCGTTTTCTGCTTAAAAGTCTCTCGTCGTGAATTTGGAATGAAGTTGTTTCCTTTGTGGTGTCTCGGTTTGACTTTCCTTTTGATTCTCAGTGTTTCTGCAACTACGAAGCAATATGGCGCCTGTTCCTGCAAGTGCTGGAACGAACACTGTGACAACCCAACCTCAGCAAGGAATTGTACGATATGTGCCAACTCTTTTTATCCAGCGTTGGAAACGAGCTTTGACGATGGGAAATGTTGGATCAACAGTAAGTAACTCTTCAAATATTTGGATGTTGTGCTAACTCTTGTTGCGTTTGCGTAGTGGGATCCTTCTCTCGAAACGATTGCCCTGTAGCCTGCATAACTCGGTTTCACGGATGTGCAGGATACGAGAAATGGTCACATTACACCTACGGCAACAAATGCTGGTGCAATTGGAAACCATCGCTCACTGTTACGTGAGCCATCATCACTCTCATGTGGACAAGGTGACCTCCATCTGAACGGAACATTGCTTAACACTTCCTCCATTGTACTGCTGTAATAATTCCTCTTTAAAATGTCCTCTTTAAATGTAGTATGGTTTCCCTGGAAGCGGGTTGGCAACTCAGACTAAGAAATCATATCAATAATAAATGCTTAAATACAAGAGATAATACAAAATAATAAGCCTCCTCTTGAGTCAACGATTCTTGATTGAAGTTTCATTTGAGCGAGAACACGTGAACGCCATTGAGCAATGGATCTCATGCCCACCAGCACCAGAAGCAGGAGGAACTGGCAGCGTCTGGCGAGGAAGGCCTTGAAACCAAAACAAGAAATGCGGAAGGGTACCAATCCGTCGTTACTTTTAACTGGAATGCTGGAATACTCCTCCATTTGTTTTTGTAGTGCCGCGTGTCTACTGTGATACCTGCCACCGCAATGTCCTTCCGATGTACGTGTCACAACCAAGCCCTAATCCATTTTTCGTCAATGCAACGAAGATTCCTTTCTGGGCGAAGTGGTGTGGATGTGTCAGCATTGAAATGGAGGATGAGGTGAAGCCAGAATCATACATCGACGAAGACTACTATATCTTCACCATGCCTTCATTCTTCACTATGTACGACACCTTCACCCTGGAGGAACATCTAAAAACACACAGCATAATCTGTCCAATCTGCCACAAGGAACTGGTCTGGCTCAACCATGAGAAGCAACAACCGCCCTATGTGGTAATTATGTTAACCATTGTTCACTGGAGACAGAACTGATTGGTCCTTCCTTGTCTTAATAGTTTGTGAATCTGAAGGAAGAAGGGAAAGCTACGGGCAAAAATAAGGGATTTGGATTTGGATTTGGATTTGGATTTGGAGGCAGAGCAAGGTCTGCAACAAAGTTTCGCAAATGAGTCTTGTGTGATTAAAAGTTGATGAATTTATTTGACTTGATTATGGATTACAGTTACACTTTGCATAAGAATAGGATTAGGTTCTTATGTTTAAAGACGTTGTTGCAGAATGAAGTCTGTACAGTCTTAAGACTTAAAAAGGGAGAGTTAGCTTCAAGTTAGTAATGGCAAGGTTGGTCCAGACGCGCATGCGCAGGACCCAGTACCCCTAGAGAGTCAATAATGAGAGGATTTAATGTTAGAAGGACGCCCTTTTGAGTTAAAAGCCTTCCTCCCTACACATTGGGTGAAACGTGGCAGTTGGCTCGTCAAAGAGCCTTGGGGTTACCTGACTTCTATGCCATTGTTATGAGTGACGACAATTAACACACACTAATTAACTCGTCGTGATTATTGCTGTGTGGAGAGACATTTTGATTCCTGCTGATCTCCAGATCTTGAGAACACGGATATAAAATTAACACATGTCATTACAATTAAAATTCCTTACAGACTAGGATCACAGCTCAGGAGTATAATTTAAAATTCCCTACACTAACTTTCATCCAAGTGAAAAGGAGCATGGTAGGAAACGGCTGTAAGAGAAGCAGTCGTTACTATTCCTACATGTCTACAAGTATAAAATGTGGGAGGCGCTGGGAGGACTCATTCTTGTCGTTTGGGAGTTTCAAAATAATTATGATTGGAAGATGCTCCTTCTTTGACCTTTTGACTAGATCACGATTAAGTACCCTGTGGAGGACTGCATCGTCAGTGCCGTCGTCGAGGGCCTCCAGATTTATTCCTACGTTTTCTCCTCGCGTCCTTTTGGAAGAGTACGTTGTTCGGATCATCGGCGAGCTGAGGGAAACTGTGGACGCTCAGGAATTCAGTGGCACGGTAGTCATGGACCAATCCCTTCAGCAGAAGCTGCTCCTTCTCCTCTTCCGTCCAAGGGCGGCGACCGTCCAATCCCATCGATATGTACTTCCGCTCTTCTTCCCAGGCTCGCTCAACAGCTCTCCGGTGAGCGTGTTTGATAAGTCTGGAAAGCTCCTCTTCCACGTCTGCGCCGTACCTTACGGTAATACTTGTCTCACCACTGGAGAGCTTCAGCTCCTGCGCACAACACAAGCATTCATTTAGTTTCCAAATAAGAAAGTGTGTGTCTATATACATATATTTATATTTATATTACAACTACCTTAATGTTGTTCTCCGCCTCATGCAAGGAGACATTGTATCCCCCAAGTCGCTTCAGCTCCTCCATGTCATCTCTGAGTTTGAGTGGATTGTCCTTGACGAAGTGGTAAGCGTTAGAATGGGTGGACCGGAAGTCGACGAAGAGAGAGCCGTTGAGGACGGAAGTTAGAACTCCCTGGACGACGCTGTTTTCCACAGTACTTACAAGTGTCTTACCCCCTTTGACACGAGAGAGGAGGAGCCCTGAGCCAAAGGGCGATCTCTTGTTGGCTAATTTACTCAGGAACTCAGTTTCACTGACTCTTGTCAGAATCCTCTCTGGATTGAGCCGTGACGCTTGGCGGAAGCCCAAGGTAAGGAAGCCCGACGTCACAGTGTCGGCCATGCACCCAAGAGCAGAGGCTGAACTAAAGTCAGGGCCCAACGAAGGGTCGACTTTTGGCTCAAGTGAAGTGGGATGAGTGTACTTTTGACCAAAGATTCTCTCTGTGTGGAATCCATAGAGGCTGAGCCAGTCTTTGAGTGTGCTCATGCGCGTGGCAACTGGGAGATGGGGAGGACTTATGGGGTCATTCCTCCTAAACCTGTAAGTGAAGACATCTGTGGGGACTCGTAGTTTGGCTGGGAGATTGAGCCAATCGGGGACCATCCATTGGCCAACTGTTGGGTCAAAAGGCCTTCCGTTGATGAAAACAAGACCGGTGTGGCTGTCGACGATCCCTCCGTAGAACCCAATTGGAAGATATATCTCTGGAGTGCTTGCACGCACTACTTTCCCAAATGGCGTCCGATGGATTTCTTTAACCAGAGTTCCGTGGACATTGAAGAGTGCCAATGGGGACCCATTTTGATCTGTGGCTACATAATAGCGAACACTGTCTCCACTTGCGATTGTGCTCACCAGTGAAATTAAAGTTTCATACTCATCGTAGATGCACAGGAGAGTGCGGGATGATGTGGGGAAATGGACGTGGGTGATGAGACGCGGAGTTTCTGGATTTGCGTAGAGGAACTGCGTCACGTTCCCTTGGTCGTCCTTCCAAGAGACCATGCGATCGAGGTGGTCGTATGAAAACCAAACGCGAAAGGCTTGATTTTTCACAACATGCAGTAGAAGCCCTTTGTCGTCATACTGGAACTTTTCGTTGCCTCGATGGACTAGAAACCCTCGAGCGTCGTAAGTGTAACGAAGGAGCTCCCCGACTTGTATCACGCGATCCCCCGAATCGTAAATGAGTGAAGCCTTCTCCCTTTGTTCCATCATTTGAACAATGTTTCCATTCTCATCGTAAACATATTTCCAACTCCCAGACCCAGTCACTTCTGACACTTGGCCATCAGGGGCGTATTGGACACCGTCAACATAAGGTGAATTTCCTATTGTCATTTTTCGCTCTCGTACTTTTCCGCGTTCGTTGTAAAGAAGGTCAAGGCGAAATACTGGGTTTCCCCGGATGCTCAAACTTCGTCGTACTACTCGTCCAACTTCATCCCGTTCGATGAGTCGCAGGAAAGTTTTAGCAGCATCGGTTGCAATCGAGCGGTTGAAAGGGTTGGCAAGGCCAGGTTCAGTGAACTTGAGTTCGTTGACACTCTCCAGTACTCCAGTGTTCCCACTCTTCTTCACGGACAAGCTCTGAACTGATTTCCCGTTCAGCTCTGTCTCCACATTGGTGAGTCGAGCATTCCCATCGTATTGGAACTTCAAATGGACATTTGCTAGACCGGCTTTCGTCCCGAACTTTGCCTTCTCCTCCTTCAGAATCCCTCCATGGTACTTGTATTCGAATTTCCCATCAAAGCTGGACTGTGAGATTTCAGCCACCTTGAGGAGACCAAGTCCTTCGTGGTAAATGAACTGGACGGAACGGAGTCCAGCCACGATTGCTTCTACTTTGGCCCCAGCGTTGTATACGTAGTTGATGCGACCACTGTTGGTTGGATGGAGGACAGCTGTCACGTGACCAAAGTCGTTGAACTGAACACGAAAAGCATCCCGACTGCTGGGTGACTTGTAATGGAATTCGTAATGTCCAACTGAAGTAGAAACTCCAAAGTTATGAATGTGCCCACGTGGTGTCGTCAGAGACTCAAAAGCTCCGGAAATGTCGTATTCCAGTAAATAATCGCTTCCACCTCCAGTTCGAAGTTTCTGCGGCTGTGAATTGAAATAATGAATTTTAGTTTAAAAAAACAACGGGAATATTTGTGTATGTTACAAGCGTTGTGAATGCGTCGTTGTAAATGTAGCTGAATGCAGTGCCATCTGCATGCTGGATGTTTGCCAGTCGCCCAGAACGGTCGTATTCAAATGCTTCATTCAAACTTCCCCATTTCCAACCAACAAGGCGACCGAAGCGATCGTATTCAAATTCAGTAGGGTCAAAATTAAATCTGAAAAATAATTAATTGATTTTACTAATACAAATGAGATATTTAACATTTTAACATACCCAGGTGTCCAGCGCAATGGCCGACCCAGTGGATCGTACGTGACATTGAGAATCTCCTGTCGGTCTCCAATGAAAATTCCTTCTGTTTTCGTTTCCCTGTCGTACTCGATTGTGAAGAGATTTTCCCCATTGACTCTCATTTTCTTGTCCACTTGGATAACTTGCTTGTTTCTTCCGCGTCCTTCCTTCCTTGTGATGTACCTCCATTCAACTCGGCTAACGAGCTCACTCCCGACCTCCATCTTTTGCTTCCCGGGCACTGGGAAGCTGTCACTCAGCACTGGACTAATCTCCCCAAGGACGCTGTAAGGAACCGTCTCAGTTGTCACAGTTTGCCCCCAAGGGAAGGCCACACGGACACTTCCATCAGGCTCTACTGACGTCACTTGCTCTGACTTTCCTTTCCTTTCATAAACGGAAGAGCCTTTTATCAGCAAAGAAGTTGGAATGGCTTCGTCCCTCGTCACAACCACGTTTGCCCCTCGTTTACTCAGCTCAAAGTCAAGGCGGATGAGTTGTCCAGTTGGACTCACGGCTTGAACCAAACGACCAAATTCATCGTACGTGTACACAGAACTCCTCCCACTGGAATCCTGACGGCTTTTAAGTAGTCCGTTGGCATTCGACTCAGTGTGGTAGAGGAAGGTCAAATTGTGACCTTCAGGAGTGGAAAACTCATGGAGCAAGTTCTTACGTGACATTTTCAAATTGAATTTCTGGGCGTGGGCGTTCTCGATGGATTTAACTTGGAAAGAGTAGTCACGGAGGATTTGAAGTTTGTTCTCGGCTGCATCAGTGACGCTGCTTAGTTTCCCATTGGACATGTTTACGTTGTAAAGGAAGGCGTAGACCCTCTCTCCCGTGACAATGTTCTTCGTGGCCACGTGCTGCCCAAACCGATTGAAGACGTAAATCTCTTGGGTCTCTGGAGAGTAGACTTCGTACACTTTGGAGTCTGTTGGCGCAGTGGAAGAGGGAATGAGAGCTTGGACTGTTCGAAGGCGGTAGTTCCCTTGGTCACTGATATGCAGATTACCATCAGGTGTCATCGCAATGGCCGAAATTGTGTTAAATTTGGCAGTGGCAGCGAGGTAGTGGTCTTCATCGAAGCAAGTACAACCTGGGTCCAAGCAGTTGCACTTGGACTCTGCACCTGCAAAATGAGAAATCCTTCCGTCCGTTGTGACAAGCCTCACTCGACTTGTCCGCTGTCCGTCTGACTCTGCAATGTACAAGTTCCCATTCGGGGCAAACGCCATACTCTGTGGGGAAATGAGACTCGTGTGTGTAGCTAGGTCGGCGTCATATCCACCAGATGGCGAAGGACAATGAATTGATCTCCCGGCAATTATTCTGATCCTGTTGTCATCAGTCAGTTTCAAGATCATGTGGTCGTCTATGATGTAGAGGGAGTTGTCCAAGGGGTTGATGGCCACCTCTGTCGGCCAACGCAAGTGAACCTGGTAACAAGTTGATAGTCACAATCTTGAACAAACATTCTCCATTTCCTTTCTTACCTCATCCACTTTGAGGCTGCCCTCACAAGGGATCGGAGTAAAGTGCGACTTATGCTGATGATTCCCAATGAGTGTTGAAATAATTCCGTCACGATCAACTTTCCGAATATTCGTCCCATCCACAAAGTAGAGCACATTGTCGACCGAAACTGCAACGCCCTTAGGGTAGGCAAGTTTTGCATCCCTTGCCAGGGCATCGTCGCCACAGTGAGCTTCATCCCCTGGAAGACAGCGTTCGCCAGACCCCACCACAGGCTCCCAGTTGGTCTCAGGGTCAACGACCACGTCATCCCCGAGAGTTCTCACACGAATGATTTGATGAGATTCTGGATCAGAAATGTAGAGGACGTTGTCCACCGGACTCAGTGCCATGTGATATCGATAAGAAACCCGGGTAGTGCTGAAACAACGAATGAAATTAAATGATCAAAGTTCCAATTGAAAGTGACACTTACTTGAGTCTCACAATAGTTTTGACAGTTCCGTCCAAATTGATTTTTCGAATGAGATTAAAATCTCCAACAAAGAGAGTCCCATCAGGGGACGGAGCTAGAGCCACTGCAGCCAGTAATTTCTGTTTGATGCCAACTCCATTACATTCCTCTCCACAGTGAAGAGGGCGTTGGTATCCATTTCCCACTGTGGTGAGAATGACAGGTGGTCGATGTTTGAGATAAATATTGGATCCATCCCCCTTCTGAATGATTCCCTCGTGGAAGTTGTAGCGGTGATGAATGTCCAAGTTCCACCCTCCGATTTCGGATATGCTCATGTCGTGGCCAGAGAGTGTGGTGCTCTCCATGCTCCACACAGTTTCCAAACAAGTCTCATACTCATAGCCTACACGAACAATGGCTGTTGCGATACCATAAACTCTTTGTCTGTAGACATTGAGTCTGTTCCATGCAAATGTGTACTGAATGTTTGGATCTGCTTCAAACACCTTCTCAAAGAGGACGCCCTCTATAGTGATCTTGAGAATGACACGACGGAGTGTGCCTGGGATTGTTTCTGGCGTTAGTTGGAGCTTGATTGTGGACTTGTACCCTTCAGCCCGGGATGAATGGTACATGAGGTGAACATTTGTGCCTGGGATTCTAATCCGCTCTTGCACGACTTGGCTCTCGGGCAGGATGAGGCTGGAACTGCTCCCCTGACAGTTTCCTTGGAATCCATGTTTCCATGTGGCTAGCACAACGGGTCGCATCGTTTCGTAGTCATGAGCTTCACATGGTTGAGAGCGCAGTGTTCGTTCATCGTTTGTGCCCATGACGACACGGTCAATGACCACCAACTCATTCCAGGGGACGAAAATTGTCCTGGCTTTGGGATTAAAAGGACTTCGTCCAAACTGAAGAGTGACTGCTCCACCACCATTGACCATAAGGTCAAACCATCCGTCATCTTGGGTCAGAGTGAAGCCACCTAAAGGCTCAGATGGAGAAGTGCTTGAGACACGGACGCCCATTAGACCACTGCCGTTGGGAGTGACAACACGACCTCGTACGACACCACTTCGACTGCAAAGAAAAAGCGAATTTAGCGTATGAATATTTGCATAACTGCATACTTCCGGTAGGTTGTACAAACGGGTTTGACATGTGAAGGTGGGATGAAGTCAAACCTTACCTTTGTATGAAGTGAGTCCAAATGACACTAATGTTAGACAGTCAAAAAAGCAGCACAATAAAAACAGAGAAAGGACAGTTAGCTCAAGAATGTGTTGAGAGCGCGCGCGCCTTCTGTTGGCCAATGATTGGTTAATTGGTTTTTGCGAGGTGTTTTTAGACAGGGGCACAATACTGCAAACTGAACTGGGGTGAACATAGGACACACCGCACTCACCTGCCATTGAATGCTTCGGGCTTTGCGTAGCTCTGCAAACTATCCACTTCAATCAGGAACTTCATTTTTTCAAAGAAAGAAGCAGTGATGGCGGGTGGTTGTTTCCGAAGGAGAATGTCACGAGGTCGCTTGGCTGAGACACAAAGCTGACTCTTCTCGCATGTCGGCTGAGCACAACACTCTGGATCCTCGCAGTCAGTCAGGCCATCTGTCGACCAATGAAATTGACCTTGAAGGATACCTGTGTGACATTTGTATGGATGAATACCTTTGTCGTTGTCCTTCCCATCGTTGCAGTTTTGTTCTGTACTGATGGCACACTCGGTTCCTGTCCACCCGTTGTGACATTTGCATTCCCAAAATCCGTCTACGTTTGCCTTGCAACTTCCATGGCCACTGCAGCTGTTGGGACAACCTTCGAGCGTACAGTGCTTCCCATTCCAACCAGTCACACAGAGGCAAGTCCCGTTCTTGCATTGACCATGGTCACCGCACCTAAGGAAAATGGATGAAATTGTATTCAACGTATCAACGTTTGAGTTTATTTATTAGTGTGTAATATTTGGATCTTACCGTTTGTCACACACTTTTTGGTTGCAAAGTGTGCCTGTCCATTCCTCTGTACATTGACAACTTCGTCCAATACAAACCCCGTTGGGTCCACAATCCGTGTCACACAATTCTGTGATATTGTTTAATGTAAATGATGAGATGTAAATGAGAATGTGATTGTAAATTACCTTTGGAGCAGTCCTCTCCAGTCCACCTGGGTTCACATGCGCATGCCTGACTGTCAAGATTGAAGAGTCCGTGACCCGAGCAGTCAGGAAGACACTGGAGAGCTTCGTTGTCAGGTTCAGAACAGTCCACCCCTCGCCATCCTTTTTTGCACATGCAGAGACCACC
Source organism: Pseudachorutes palmiensis (assembly GCA_009869845.1). Lineage (NCBI taxonomy): Eukaryota > Metazoa > Arthropoda > Collembola > Poduromorpha > Neanuridae > Pseudachorutes > Pseudachorutes palmiensis. The sequence continues at coordinate 52,328 of VNWY01000201.1, read as the reverse complement.
AAGACAGAATCCATGGCCATTGCATGTGGGATGAGGACAATCAACTGAGGAATTTTGCAAAGGGAAAGTCAAAGACTTGCTCAAAGTGTAGTCAGTAACAAACCTTCAGAGCAGTTTTCTCCCTTGTAGCCACGACTGCATGTGCACTTTCCATTGACGCATTTGCCATGCCCAGTGCAATCAGCGACTCCGCATTCGTCATGCCTCAGTTCGCACTCTCTTCCCTTCCATCCCGGGTTGCATGAGCATTCCCCATTGACGTAGTCTCCACGACCAGAACAGAGAACGGGGCAGACGCCTAAGAAAACAGAGCGGGAACTCTCAAAGTTTGTGGAATGAAAGTGCCATGTGGGGCTCATGTTCTATACTAGAGTAGTGATTGTATTTTTTATATTAAAAAGTCTCTAGTTTTGTTCTATTGGTGAAATGGAAGATGGTTATTTCGTTGAAGGAATGGAAGGGATCTGTTCCCATAAATCCATTGCAGGAGCAAGTGCTCTCAATGTCTTTTTTGGTCGTAAGGGTCGTAGCTGAGTCGGTTTGTTTTAAAATGTTGGGCTGTTTGGAGTGGAGTTATGAAGTTGAAGTCCTTACTGGAAGAGCAGTCTTCTGATCCAAATCCAGGATTACATTGACAACGCCCTGCCTGACACTGGCCATTCCCAGTACATCCATTCGGACATCCTTCTGTCATTTCTTCGGAGAGACTGAGAGCAAAGACCACTTCCTGGCCATCACTGTCGTCATTGTAGAGAGACACGAACCAATGGCCTTGTTCCAGAAAGTGACTCAACTCCTTCGACGGCTGACTGCAGAAGAGCAAGACAAAGGAAGAAAATCATTAATTTTTAATTTCCTTCCAGAGGGGAATCAAAGTCGGGGAAAAAGGATGGCAAACTTTCTCACGAAAAAAAAAGGAAATTCCTAATTGAATCTCCGATAAATGCACGTGTGTGCACTGAACTTTCTAATTTCAAAAGAGACGTTTCTTACTTGTCCACAATCACCCGCTCACTCGAGGCTGCAGACTGGAAACAAAATTCAAAATCAAATCAATCGATTAGTCTTGTGAGATGACTCTTGTGATGAAGTTCTTACGGAGGCTGAGATCCGTTGACTCCGATTGGTCTTGAAGCCCCTGAGTATTTGGACAATGTCGTAGTGCGTGTGGGTGGGAAGGGCATTGCGACGAGCATAGAGTCCAATGCTAGCACCACGTGGGACTGTCACTTCCCAAAGCACGTACTGATTCTGTGGTTGGTAGAACTGGAGGTTCCAATAGCTGTAGGCGGGAATCATCAGTTTCTGAGTCGTTCCGATCGTCACTTGCGCAAAGGAACTTGTGTCCGGCGGAAAGGAACGCCCACCTGGAAATACACCCCGGGGAACACACCTGATTAAAAAGGAACTCAAGAATTCCCGTAGTCATCGTTACACAAATCCAGCCACTTCAAAATGGAGGCAGAAGCTCTCAAGCATTGGCAGAAATCAAGCAACAACGACTTGTAATGTCTGTAGAGACGACGAGTGACGAAGATTCAAGAAAGGGCAAACATGGAACGAGTCATTCTGGCGCGTTTGTTCCTTGCGATCACTTCAGCTCACCTTCCACAGGCTCAATGGACTCAACGGTGACATTACCAGTTGGCATGGATGGGTCAATGACCTCTTGTGATTTCTCATCCGGAGGAGGGTCAAGGGTTGCATTTAGCATCGGTTGCTCAATCACTTTGTCTCCTGAGCCTTCAATTTCCTTGTTCCCAGATGGGAGTGCTACAGAGATGTACCCACTCCCACTCCCCGATCCGTCGTTGCTTTTCTCTTCTCCACTGTCAATGTCATCAAGGCATGGACAGTAGCATTCGCAAATGGCGCCATGCGATGGGGTCATTGAAGTGGGGGATTTGGCCACATCTGTGTCATACACGACCGCCCCGTGCTTCTGCCTTGGTCTTGACTCGACGACAAAGTAAACCCCCTCCCCGTTTTCATCGATGGATTCTGGGACTTCGATCCTCCATGGAGACTGTCCATCCAGTGGAACGAATTTCAAAATATCCCGCTTCACCTCCTCTCCTCCGTCATTATCGTCCAGGGGTGACAATTCAATGTCGTCGTCCCTTTCATCATCTTGCTTCGAAGGCTGCGGAGGAAGTGCTCGTTTCATCATGCGATGACTAAGCTCTACTTCAAAATGTGTGCCCATCAAAAACAATTTTAAAAGAAACCAATCACCAAAAAGTCCAAGGCTGAAAGCAGAATCCCAAGATGAAGGTAAAGAGGGTTGAGGAATGAAAGGAATTTTAAAGTTAGAGGATTGATGTGTGGATTTGGAAGGCGGTCAGCAACAAATGAACGGCTCATTCACTTACCGGTTCCAATTGGTTGGGCCTGAGATTTTGATCCGGTTTGACTAATGGGCAGAGTCCCCGTACTGCCACGTGTTGGGGAGATTGATTGCCCCTTCTCTTCCGAGGAGTCGATGACTTCCGTTCCAGGCAGTTGAACTTCCCCACCATGAACTGGACTCTCCGACCTCCCAAGGGCAGGCAGGGCACCGATAACTACATTACACACATGGAAAGGACACGTTAGTCTTCTGTAGTACAATCCAAATCCATGCTAAACACATTCATCTCCCTTTGTCCATTCTCTTTGTCCATCATACTTCACTTACTGAAGAGGACGTTGAGGATGAGTGAGAAGATGAAGAGGAGAGCAGCCACGAGGAAAATAAATTTGAACCAAGTGGGGCAGTAGCGTCGGAACTTGTACAGAAAGTCATCGTCCTCTCCTTTCGTAGTGCGCGGGCGAGATTCCCGAAGTGTCCCCATGGCCATTGTCTCCCGGTACAAGAGACTACTGCAAAAAGTTAATAGAGAAAGGTCACATGCGGTCAAGTGGTCAATTGGTCAATTGGTTTTAGAGACGAACCTTCCGGATGTCTTTTTGGAAGGGCTACTCCCTGGACTCGTTTTGTAATCCGACGTTGAGTTTTTCGGTGTGTCCCCTGCTGGAATGTAAATCTTTCCACCAGGTGTCGTCATCACAAATTGGTCCATGAGGCTCTCATGATTGGATCCATGAGCATGGACTCCTCCACCGAGTACTTTTCCATTTGAATTGAGTGTTCGCTTAAGACTATTCCCACGCTGGCCTGACTGCTGCAAGTACTCAAGGTTTGCATTCATCGGAAGACCACCTGAAACAAATGTAGACTTTAGACTGATTGGAAGGAAGTAGGCATTCCATTGTACGGAGGTGGTTGACATTTTTTATTTCATAGAAATGATAATTTCCTTATTACAGACTCCTCCCCTTAAGATCCCTCCCCAGGGTTCCCTGGGATTCTGCCAATGGAGATTTCCAAGAACAATTTCCGCTTTGCTCATTTCATTTCTGTTCCTCATTCTCGAAGATTTCTTTTCCTGACTGTCCCTCTTATCTCCTCTTCTGCCCATCGTTTTGTTTTTCTCATCAAGAAAGCTCTCCAAGGCTCTTGGAATCATAAATTCATTCCTTCCCATTTAAACAAGGCCCTCATTCCTTCATTTTTCTGCTGACAGAGAAAGTTAAGCCTCCCTCATTCACCGTCAGCCTCCTCCGCCTCTCCTCCGCTTTTTTGTTTCTGACTTTTATTGAGATCGATATACAAAGTTTTAGCCAGAAGGAAAACAAGAGGAGAAAGGAGAGAAAGCAAAGGAGGAATGAAGAAGAAACCTTCTTCTCCAGCCTGTTTCTCCAGTCTCACTTCCCCCCTGCCTGGAGAAGGTCAGACTCAACTCTTCCTTATCAGCCAGGGTCCGGGAATGAATTTCCTTGGAGTCTAATCGACCCCATGAATCAGGACTAAAGTTCGTGTCGTTAAAAGAGGGGAAAGAGAGGGAGATTTGGAACTGGTTGCCTTATTGGCTGCCCACGTGGTGCCCCAATCCAAGGAGGGATTCTCCATTCCTTCTTCATTTCCCTCTCACTCGCACTTTAGAAGATTGGGAATTCAGATTAGCCTCCAAAATATGTCTCCTGTCCGCATCGATCTTTTCAAATCATTCCAGCATCCATAAACCAACCAAACCCACCTCACAACCAACAATTTCCAACAGGAAATATTGTCCATATTGTCCCTCAGCTCCCTCAGCTTGCTTCCTCAGCCGGAGCCAATCAAGGCCTTCAGCCAGCTCAAGCATGACTGATTATTCTGAATTGTGATTTTTCGGGCTGTGACTAAGGAAGGGAAAGGAGTAAATTGGAGTTGGTGAGGACTGGTGGGAGTTGTGGCGGTCTAATTTAAATTTGTGAATGTGATTATCCACACACGACTTTCCTCCTGTAAAGAGAGTTTAATCCTAAATTAGTAATTTCTGGAAGGAGCCTGGAAGGGATGTTGTGGGAGCTCTCGAGCCCTTTGCTCTCGTCCTTCTCCAGCCCTTTGCTCCTGGCTTCAAGTGGAGTTGAGGAGATTTATTCCCTTTGAATCGGATTTTAATGACAAGAAAGTCGTGTTGGAGGAGGAGGGAGGGAAGATGATGGCAGCCATCCAATCCAAACCAAGACTTCCAACCCTGGCTGAAGCGGCAGGAGAGAAGCAACCAGAAGAACGTGAGCTGCATTCCAAAACACAAGGGCTTTTCTCCCGAAAAAGAAAAAACAAGGACAACCGTTTTTTGAGATTTGCTTTCTTTCTTCTCATTGCTATGCGAGTGTAAATATAAATTCTTTGCCCATTTATTTCCTTCCTGGGGAAGGGAAATGGTGGTTGACGTGAGGAGGGGAGATTCAACTTTGGACTCTTCATTAGACTCATCCAGTAGATTGGAATTAGTCTCTAATGCAAGTTTCCTTGATGGATAATGGCTTGGTCAACTTGGGGGTTGGGGAAAAACTATTTTATCCCCAACACAAACAAAGGAGAAAGCATTCACTATCGACTTGATTAATTTGTATTAATTAACTCTGCACAGGAGGGAGAATCTCATCTTGACAAGGAAGGAATCCCTTCAAAAAATTCTAAAAATAAGCTTTCTTTTGTCTTGACTTTCTCCCACTCATCAGAATAGACGAGGTTTCTAATTAGAAACTTATTAATTCCAGTTGGGCTAATTGAGTTTGGAATTTAGTTCATCAAATTAAGGCCGAGTGGAGAGACAGAGAGTGGAAATTGAAATTGAGATTTAATTTGGTCTTCTTATTTGTGTGTTTTAGTGTGGATGCTTCCTAATTGTTTTCATTTTAGTTGGCCTTTGACCTTTGAGTCCAGCAGGAGTTTGGTGGTTATGAGGGTGGTGTTGGTCGTTTATTGTTTGAACAAGAAAGTGCTCTTTCCCTTAATTCCGCCTCCTTTCTTTCCGTGGGCGTCTGTCACATGGCTCAGTAAACAGAGAAGGCAAAGGAGAAAGAGGCAGGCAGGGAGCAGAAGATTAGAAAGCAGCGGAATATGAAATTAGGATTTACTTTCACTTCAGTTCGTGATAATGAATTAATGGAATCAAAAAGAGGAATGAAAAGAGAGGGAGAAAGGAAGGCGGGAAATATGAGAATTATGCCGCCACACCGCCAACCAACGACGGACGGAGCACGGGGCTATGATCAAAGTGTGAAGTTATTCGGAAACTTGAATTTTTAATCAGGCCAGGACGCATTTCCAACACCTCGAAACGACGCGTCTCCACCCTTCCACACTTCAAGTGTGAAGGACTCCTTCAACTGGAAAATGTGAGTCTTGGGGCTTTTTAAGGGAATGCAAATATGAGAAAATTGGAGACAATAAAATGAGTTGTTCAAAATGAAAAAAAAAGACAAGAAAGAGAGAAAGGTTGGAAGAGAAAAAGGGAATTCAACTTCTTTTTCATCTTATTGCAACTCTGAAATTCTTGTAGTAAGTTTTGACTCTTGAGTCACTTTGGACAGAAAAAGAAAAGAAGAAAGCATTTTTAGGAAAAGAACAAAATTGAGTCAAGGAGCTTTTGACCATTTCCGTCTTTCTCCAAGGAGAGGGACGAAGACTTTTACACAATTTCTGAATATTCCTTCTTTTTTCTTCAACTTGGCGGGGAGGAAGTGGAATTTGGACTAAATTTACATTGAGGGAAAGGGCCAAGTTGTGTGTCTTTTTCCTGCGGTCCAGTTCCCCCTCCTTTTCCTACTAAAAGAAAGTTTTGTGCCGTTAGAAAGAAAGGAAGGAAAAGGGAGTGGAATTCGTTTTATCAGAATCAAGAACTAAAGCAGGACGTAGAGAGTGAAAGTTGGTGGAATCAATATTGGACTTGGAGAAAGGCACACCAGACTTACTTTCTCGTGAAACCAAAACTCCCTTGCTACAAAATTTAAACCTTTGCCGTAGGAATGGAAGGGAACTAGCTTCCGCTCTCCATAACCTCCAACTTTGTTTCATGTTCACTTGCTTACCGTTTTGTAAGGCAGCAGACGACTGCTGGTGATTAGCGAAAGGAAGATCAGAGTCTGTCAGTGTTCCTTCAGAACCATTGTCGGAAATTGGACTTTCATGACGATCACGACTTCCACTCCGACTCAAATATGGCTGCTGGTAAGGATTCTCAGTATGGGGAAGTTGGTAGTGCGGCGGTGGACGACCTTGGGCTCTGCGCAGACTCTGCTGAGCTGCTGCCGCTTGGGCAGCCAAGTGGGGATGAATGGGGATTGGACGATGATGTGGGAGAGGTGAGTCCTCTTCACCGTCACCGTCGGAACCTGAGCGATCCAGACCGTAGCCAAGGCTGGGACCGAGTACGTCAAGGCCTTCACGGGAACCCACGTGGTAGTTAGGTCCTCCGAACCCAACACCCGAACCTGGAAAGGAGAAGAAGAAAGGTTGGAATTTCCCAATATGCATAATCTATTGAGTATTATATGAAGGAGGCTGTTCAAGTGAATGGAAGGTCAATGCCCTTTTGGCCCTCCCTCAACAGATATTTCCCGTATCCCTTTCGCTTTTGGATTGAATGTGAATTGTCATTCCAGTTGAGTTGAGAAGGTGTGGATTGATCCCTTTCCATTCAATTTGGAAGGAGCTCCTTTTCAAATTCCCAAGGGACACTTTGATTTTGACAGAAAAGACGGGAGTGAAAGTAGTTGTGTTGCTCCCGAGCCTTTTCCTTTCTCGCCATTTCCCTATTCTCATGGAGATGTTCTTTAAAACCTTTTGGTCGTGAGTGGATGCATGACTCCGAAGTTTAATATCCGGGTATTGTGATGTTAGGGAGAATTTCCTCATCCAGCCTCCTCACCCTCGTGGAGAAAGTTAAGGAGAAAGTGCGGACTCGTCCCAAAAGCAGAGGATGAAATGACATTAATATTGTGCTGAGCCTTACTGAGGAGATAAATCATTTCCCTGTGCAGGAGCAGATGACATTGGAATCGAACGAACCGACTCTCATCTCCTCCACCCAATATCATCCTCATCATCTAATTCCGCAATTTATGGAACTCCCTTTTTCGAATATGAGGAAACAAGGCGCCTCCACCCTCCCTCCATATCATCACTTCACTTACAAAGGCCACAGGGAAATGGACGAATTCCGTGTGTCACGTGCTCTCGAATTAATGTGGTTTCGAAATGAGACTAATAAAAACTTGACCGAAACTGAATCATGACCAAGGCCGTGCTCTGCGTGAGCAGCTTCGACTTCCTCCCTTCTAAGGACTTGTTCATAGAGCCACATGAAGTAGAAGAAACTTTTCCCTTTTCGCACAATTCGTACTTTCCGCTTGAATCCACATTTCTCTTGTCCTTACTCAATGGAATGGAGAGTAGAGTCCTTCATCCCAAGGGGACTTTGACTTGAGTCAAATGTCAAAAGAATTAGGATCGAATTTGTTCTTTGGCTAGGGTATGAATTGGGAAAGGGTCACGTGACCAAGGGGTCCTTAATGATGTAACACAATATGTGAGATAATGAGAGAGACACGGACTGGAACGGGAAGAACCCTCATTGGTCATGGCAGTGGGACCAAAGAGAGCAAGGGCGCCAAATCCCACCCTAGCTGCCCCCTACCCTTGTCACATGTAATTAAGGAAGGGACACAAGGTCCAAGGAACGGGCACTTAATCCACGCTCCTCATCATCAGGCCCCCACGCATCAACAATCAACTACAAATTCCCTGTCATAACTCATGGCCTCACGAAGCTTTTGATTTCATGAAATATTAGACTCCACAATGGAAGGATGAGTCATCCTTTCAGCTACCCAAATACAAATTGTGGAATTAAACTCACTAGATAACCCAGGATTCAATGTACCTCAAATCCCCTTTGATGGGGTGAGTGACCTCAAGACCTTAAGCCATAAGACCATAAGATGGGAAAGGTACATTTGGAGTGTGTTTTTGGAGAAAGTATTCTTGAAGTTTTTGGTGTGAAATTAGATCGTTGGTTAATGGATTCTAATGATGGGTTTTGTGTGGGTCGTTGACACTTTGGATTTTGAGAATGATATTGAATTTCCCTTTGGTTCCTTGTATAAGATGATGGGCCTATGAAAAGGTTTTCTAGTGAAGGAAATCACGGGTAATTGCTTTTCCCTGAGTGATGCCTGAGCAGAAAAGGAAACTTTGAAAGTGCTTTCTCCTGCCCTTTCTTTCCTCCAAATGTCAGGGAAGGGATGATGATGTAAGATGCTGACCAAGGAAAAAGCGACTTTGAATAGATCATAAAATCGATGTGACTGATCATTAGGGAAACTCCATTCGAACAAACGACGTCACTCATTGAAATCCGCAGAGAATGGACAGCACTGTGGAAGAGTGGAGGAATCAAATCCCAAGAGTTACCCCCCTCCCCCTTCCTTCATTCCATTGGGGAGTGCGGAGATTTTAAGTTGATTGGACCAACTGTGTCTGCGTGGGGATGAAGGGAGCCAATCAGGGGAAGAAAACAAGTCGATAGTAGAGAGTGTGTAGTGTACTATGTGGATTAATGAGGATAGCGAGGGGCTGTAATGTCCCACAAACCCAACATGTGTCACTCTAATTACACTTAATTAAAGTTCCTGGATCTTGGGTTCTGGGTAACATTCCGCAGAGAGATGAACCGGGTGGTGGGTGTTAGTAGGTCAGGAGAAGGAATGAAATGTGAGATTTCAAGTGTCGCCGCCTGGAAATTCCAAAAGGGAAAGTGTAATCAAGCCATTATAAATTATTCTCGAGTCTTCTTCTTCCAAGGATACGACGAAAAGTAATCTTCATAGATCACTGCGCCACCGAGCACGACAAGGCGTCTCCCTACTTCATTCACTTTCAACCATACCATTCTAACGCATGTCCAAAAAATGGAAAACTTTCACCCTTAAGAACTTTTATGGTCCCTTCATCTGAGGGCATTGGGACTTGGGATCAAAGACTTTACTCCTGATTATTTTATTATTAATTCTTTGATTCATATAATTCCTCCACCCCACGCCCAATCTAATTGTCTTTTTTATCTCCTCCTTTCCTCTTTTGAACTCATTTAAATTTCATTAAAGAATTGATTATGATAATGGCTAATTTACAAAGTTTTCATATAGGAAAGGGATTTTGCAAATTATGGTTGTGGGGTGAATTATTAATGGCTCGACTCCTTCCAGGGACCATTTACAAACACGCGATTATGACAGGCGGAATTCCCTTGTGTGTGAGCGCCTTGGATTTCCTTAACTTTGTTATCCTGTTTGATACAGGAATCAATAAATAAAAGAACCAATCAATAGGAATAAAGGAAATGTGCCAATAAGTATAAAGCATGCAACGTAGGCTACTCCTTGCTTACATTTGGATGAGTCACTTGTCACCTTGGATCTAGGATCTTAGTCCTCAAGCCAACCACTTCAATTGGCTTAATTAGAAAGAAAGGAAGCGTCAAGAGTCTGTCATCAATTTCAGCTTCTTTTTTGATAGCCTTTCCGCCTGACCCTTGTCTCATAACACAACTTGTAAGCTTTCAAGAATCCTTGTGTTGATGTCATCCTCTGTCAAAGGATCCACAGTAATAGTCTACAGTGGTCCACCAGATCCCTCATTCTCATCTACTTTTTCCATCATCGTAAGGGTTTTAGCATTTTATTGCTCTTCTTCTTCTTCTTCGTCTTAAGGAATCCATTTCAAGTCTTTCCGCTCTTTCCCTGTCTCTTCCCCGTCTCCTCCTCTCGGAATTAATTTCTGTCTCTCCGTCCCTCTGGAAGGTTTAATTCCAAAGGAGCTAATCACTCTTCCCCTAGTTCTTATTGTTAATGGCTGTAAAGCCATGTACCAATTCCTGGAATCATTTTATTATACATGAGGTTACACATGGGAGGAAGGAAGGATGATGAGACTCATTTTATGGAACGTAATTAGGATGAAAGGAAACTTCCATTTGGATTCAACAACCAACAAAATCCGACAACTCGGATCGATCCATGGACACTTAGGTCCAACTTAATCTCTGCACAAGCAAAAGAACAGAGGTCTTAAAATTAGCCAACTGGAATGCGGGCTTTTACAACCTCCGGGTGACACTTTCAGAGCAGTGGAATTTGCAAACTCGTAAAAATGGCAGCTGCCACACTTTGACTGTGTAAAGGAAAGGTGAGGGTGAAAACAAGAATTTTGGTTAAGGGTTTCCACCATTAAAAAAAGGGGGGAAAAGTCAATTTGACTTGTCTCGTCATGTATTTGAGGGAAGAGGTTTCCAAAATAAAATTTACATTTTAGTATACTTGGCTGGTGTGGAACACGTTTATGAACTGGAGGACTCAAACGGTCCCCACTCCCACCCAGTATCACCAAAATTGCACTTTTACGCCCTTTTACTAGGAAGTCATTTACTGTGTTGGCGTTCATCGGCCACACTCTGTGGAATGGAGGGAGACTTCAAATTGATTCCATCCACTTCACCCGCAGTCTCATCTTCTGCCCTAAAAAGAAGAAGAAGAAGAGCACTCCTGACGCATATTAATGTTTCCCATTCCCTCATATGCATTTCTATGAGGGAATTAGTCCAAAGAACCGCATTACGCTCCCGCTCCCGCTCCCGGTTCTGACTGACAACCGAAATTAAAGGAAAATGCTCAAATGAAATGCCAGAAGACGGATTGTCAGCAACAAACACACGCCAGACGTCCAAACATTCAACTCAAAATCCGCCCTGCATAGTCACAAAGGCGCTGCCACTCAAATGGAGATGGCCAAATGTGGCTATAAAGCGATGAGTGTTGCACCGGCGCAGTGTGGATGATCATCTTTATGAATGGGAGTGCGTCAATGTTCATTAGGAAGAATTTTGTGAAGGAGAGAGTGGGCAAGAGTGTCCTTTTAATTGCAAGTTTTGTCGTAAGTGGATCGCTGGGCGGCTCAAGTGCTCTCTTCGTCTGTTGCTCTCCTTGTTAAGACAACATTTGCTTTGGAGCGGGAATTGAAGTGAGTAGGGAAAATGGAAGTTTGGCCGATCTGGTCCTTGTTTGAAGTGGAAAGGAGAAGCCTTCACTGAATCATGTTTTATTCATAAGTAATTCTAATAATCTTCCGTCCTCTCTCCCAGCTCCGTCTCTCTTTTTTCATTTGAGAATAGGCGCTCTATTCAATAGAAGGCGACGTATGGATCTTGGTGGTTCCGAGATCAGAAGGAACACCTTCTCAAAATTCAATGGGAAGAGACACTGGTAATAAAATATCGATTCCTCATCATCTAAAACTTGGGAGGAAAACAAGGACGCCCGGAGTATCTTAAACCTTCCCACTTTGCCAAGAATTACTCGACTACGCTTAAAAGGATTTCCAAAATAAATCTTCCAAGTTGTATAGAACAGGGTATAGTGTAGAGGGCCCTTGGTTCCCTTTGGTCATCCTGTAATTAGACAAGAGGGCCATGAAGAACAGCTTGATTTACGCTCTACGGCTACACTGAGGAACCCTTAAACCACCCAAGAACTCTTAACCTCCAGAGTCTCTATAGAAATGAGACACGAGGAACAAGAGACAAGGTGCAAAGTCAAATGGACTCTGACAGGAATTGTGACAAGTTGAATTAAAGGGACGAATCTCAACCCTAGTCAGCTATTTCAAATATGTCTTTGGGATTTGGAGAAGAGCCGAGGGTCGGTGGTTGTTTGGAACAGGTCCAGTCTTGTATAAAAAGAAGACAAGTGGACTGGGATTGTTTCCTCAGTCCCTGTGTACCCAACTACTTAATTCAACTAGACTCTTCTGACAGGATTGGTGGAGGTATGGGAGAATTCATGAATCCCTCTTGCGCTTACGCTCTTCTTTACGCTTATATTTTCCATGTGGGACTGCATAGGAATTTTATAGCTTATGTAGATTTCTGTGCGTGTATTGGGTGCCTTAAAACCTGTCAAAGTGGGATGGGACTAAGGGCCTTTGGCCGTGGTTGTTCCGTAGTTTGATAGATGATGGACATAAAGGTCCAATCTCCCTCCACGATCAGTAAATAAGAGTCCACACAAGTTTAAACAATTCGACACTCCCTTTATGGCACATTGGGGCTTGCTACTTTCCTCATGAGAATAACCTGCCTAACGAGGGAAACCCGGGTATGTTGCCCAGTCCATGGCCCTGTGACGACCATCCTTAATAGTTGAATACCCAATGGAAAGGGTAGGCAAATAGTACACTCTCGACTCCATCCAACTCCATCTAATTATCCATTCCATGGAGTCCAGACATGAAATTCAGAGTGGTGGTTCAACAGCAAAACCTTCCCATCACCGCACACAACTCTAACCAAATATAAAGCCGATTCAGAGCCGTCTCACGCGGATATTCAAATCTCTCTAATTTCCAACCAAAGAGCTTTAGAACAAACAAGGAATCAGAGAGAGAGAGAGAGAGACGAATGATGTCGTTTGGCCAAATAAAATGAGAGCAAACAGTACTGAAATCCTTGCAATTAAATCCAACCCATCATTTCATACGGTGTAGACATAATCATAACTTCAAACTCAAATGCCAATACAAGCTGCGCCAGAAGCAGGGGCGCATTGAGACACTTTTGGGCATTGAGACGAGGGAAGTTTAAAAATGAAAGCCACGATGAGGCGGAAGCATCTGTGCATGACATCAGTTCATTCCTCGCCAGCATGACACAGAGGAGCTTACAAGGAAACTGCTTTTGTGTCTGCTTCCTCCAGCCCAGCTTCATCATCCGCTCGTCGCTTCATATCATTAAAATATTCCCTCCACTTTCTGCCTTGCTTTCTGCCTTGAAAACAAACCACATAAATAATGGAGACACGGGAGTGTGAAGGAGGGGAAATCGAACGAGGAAACCACAAGAGGTACTCCATTGTTGAATTCATTCCTGTAATTCTTTCCCTCAACCTCCATTGTCATCTCACAAGCAATCCAGGTAAGGGCCACGCCAGGGGGCCACGGTTTTATTTTTAATGATTCCCCAGCCTTTCACTTCCACAGAGACCCCAGGACGACTTTCATTCTACATTTTCCTCACTCTGGGAACCACGTGGAGGTGAGGAGAGAATCATGGCCACTTCAACACAAGCCTCATACAGAGATAATTCTGGGAAGAATTATTAGCTAATTGTATAAGCGTTAAGCAAGACTGAATGTATCTGCGTATCTCCACATAGAAACACCTCCAAACATCAACTTTATCAAGGACACAATCAAATCAGAATATCCACAAGCCACCTCGGAACTATGACAGAAGACATTTGAAACAAAGGATGTTACATCCTACTGGCCACCTCACTTACTTTAGTTTCTAATGTGTTGTGCCTATGGCGTGTAATTGAGACTCCTTGTGTGGGAGTGTGAGTAATATTTGGCTCGATTGGTCCAATCCGATTGACATTTGTCGCCTCCAGCCTGTCAAAACAAGTTTAAAAACTGGAGCCTTTAGTGTGCTGTTCTTGACGTGGATGTTTCATGAAAGATCAAATTACGACACTCGGCGGGTGGAACAATCTTTCAACTCGGATTCTCCTGGGACTGTTGCAGTGTGTGGAATAACTGGAAAGTTGATATCAAATATCCAGAAAAGTTAAATCAGAGAATCCATTTGTAATAAAGTTGAGGTTGAATGCTGGAATGGAGAGAGACGGAGGGAGTTAAGGAATCCTTGAGAATAATAAATCCGCTTTCCCTGATCTCTCATGGATCTCACCGTGTAGTCTTTGCTTATTCGCACAGAGACAAATGAGAGGAGGGCGACATTTCAGGGAATGAGATTAATGGTGACATGTTGGGCAGCTTGGAAGTAGGAAGAGAACTCTACATTCAGAGAACTTCATTTTGTCTCGCCTCATAAATAAATGATAATTACTCGTTCACATTCAAAGACTGGAAGTACTTTTACTCCCACCACCGGAAGGATTCCCAGGATCCTTCCGTCCATTCCAAAACTACACTTTTCAAGTGCGTCCCGAGGAATGTGCGCCACCCTTTTGAGGTTTCAAACCAAGAGTGGGAGAGTGGAGCCAAGGAAGAAACGAAGTCGGCCCAACAATCAACAAGCACCCAAACCCACCTTCACAAAACAATTTTTAATTAAGATTTAAGAATTTCAACTCTCTCCACCCTCCAGAATTCCATTCCGCCGTGGCTAACTCCAATAATCAAAAACTTTCTTTTGTGTCTGTGTGGAAAGTGTAAAGGAACCACCAACCACGACGGATCTTAGCAACTCACAACAGTCAGACTTACTACACTTCCTTATGTCCAACTTTTCACAAAAATTCTTTTGGGTTCCACAGAAAAAAATTGAAAGTGAAAGAAAAAAGGAAAAGAGGGAAACTATCAACGAGTTTAGATTGGACGTGAGGGGAATGAAAGTCAGAATCCCTTGGACCAAGGCTCTGACTGTAGACATGGCTCTCTTTTCCCTCCCTGCTTCTCACAACACACAACAGTGGAAGAGAAAGTCAAGCTTTCACCGTATACCTAGTATAAGGAGCCGCACTTTTCCCTGCTGCACTCATTTTTGTAGCAGAAATGCTTTCTCTTCCACAGGAGGCAGCGAAACAGGCACATGCTAGAATGGGAGTTGTGAAAACGAGGGTCTATCGATTTTCCAGTTGGGTCGACGAGTGACTTGTGCCACCACCACCGACTACTGCCAACACTGGCAGTACAAGTTCCTTACAATGAGAACATTTGTTGATGGAGTGCAGACACTCTGGACAGGCACTGGGCCTTCACCTGCTTTCCAAAAGAATGGCTAATAATTATTGGTCTTGTGAAGTAATCCTCAGATCATCACCCTTCCCTCAATGGATAAGACTCAAGAGTGGACGAAGGGAAGAGGAAAGGGCCCCCATTCCATTAGAAAAATTGCATCTAAGCAGGAGGAGGTAGGAGGACCATTGACGTTTCCCGGAATGGGAAATTACGGTTAGTCTTTTCAGACTGGACTCCTTTCTGGCCGATTCTACTTTCACCACGGGAGCTCCTGCTGTGTTCTGGATTCCATTTATGATCCTCCACCATGCAATGGAACCACATGCTCAGGTACGGGCTTCCTTGAAACCATCGTTTGTCCTACTCTTACACACACCGCCAACAACCAAATCAAAATTTGCATGCGGCAGAAGTTTCCAAGGCTTGGAGACTAATTGAGGGACTCCCCTTGTCATTACTCAAAGGATTCCCTGCTCCGCCATAGCTCCTATTGATTTCAAACCATCCCGCTCTCTTCTCTCAACTACCCAACCATGTAATTGCCTTGGCGGGAGAAACTGGCAATGTCCACCAAAGCATGTCTTCCTTAATGCAGATCCTGAACAGTTCTTCTTCCTTTGAATGAGTCAGTGAATGCATGAGATATGAGGGACTCTGCATTAGGATTTCATGCCCGAAATCTCTGGGAGGAGCCCATCACACGCCTCCTCCTAATTCCCTAGCCTCCGCTTTCACGCATTTTTCAGTCACGTGAATAATGGAATAACAAGAAACAAGGAAGGAAATTTCGGGTTAGGGAAACACCGTTGTTACACCGCCCGCCTTTGCCAATTCGGTGGTCGCTCCTATCCCGGTGTCTCCTCGTATTCGTTTGTTCTCACCTCGCCCTCTTCTTAATTCCGGGGGAAAAGTATAAGGGACTGAATAATTGACATCCTCCGTCTTCTCCCCTTCCTCAGAAATTGGGTTTTGATATCTACGGAGTAGTGGCAATGGAGGGAGGGAGAGCGGTGCGTTCGTCGTCGCAGGCAGCGAGCACTCACTCACCACCACGACCGCTTTGATTCAGATTAGAGGGGGCCTGAGGCAGGGCGGGGGAAAGGAATGGAAGTCCCAAGGGCCCACTAGACCCGCGAGCCCACTGTCACGAAACAAAAGGAGGAATTACGCAATTATTCCAAGGAATGGATCTTCCTTCTCTGCCCGCCTCAATCTCATCATCCGGAAAAGGGAACAGTGGACTTTAATATTAATCAAGGAAAGGAAAAATCAAGGCCTAGGAGCAGGATTTGATTCCATTGAATGAGATCCACTGGGACAAGGATCCCCCTCCACTCCCCCCAATGTTCCCCCTGCCAGGGAGACAAGGCAGGGTCGGAATTGCGTAAGACAGGAGAACCCACTTGAAATTCAGGACGATTTGGAATTTCCTTGGTCACAACACATGTCATTCCAGGCAGGAGAGGAATGGAGGCTGAATCGTAATGGCTGGAGGCGGGAGATATGAAACATAACGAAGTAAACTTCTGCTCCTTGATCACCGACAGTATCAGTTATCTCAACATAGCTAAAATTAGACTCCAATTTGTTGGACTCGCACGCCTCCTGGCATTTCGGGGAACTTTAAGATCCACCGGCGGATACGATGAAATAGAACAATACACACTCAAACACCGCCTCCATGCCTCAGTCTTATGCCCGCTTTCAAAGGTTCTGCAAGGGATGATTTGACTTGAGTTTAGGAGCGATTTGTTCGATGTTGAGATTAATGTGTTATTAAAAAGAAAGAGGATGCGCCTGTGCATGGGAGATTCGTTATTATATCGATGCTGTTACAGGTGCACCATTCTCCAATTTATGAAGATCATCTTTTCCCAATTGCAAATTGAAAGGATAAGGGCACTTTCCATATGTGGAGTGGCTCTTGTTGCTCCCTCCCCACATCTGAAGGAAGATGATTAGATGTGATATGATATGAAAAATATTCCCCCGAGGATTCGACGAGGATTCTACGGAGGCAGAGATGTTAAAATCCAAAATGGAATTGGAGCCAGAGAGGCCTGCGCCACTGGTTCCAACTCTATTAAGGCCTCTATTAAATTCAAGTGGGATTCAGGAGCTTTTCCTTGATCATGATCAGTGATAGAAAAACGTAAGTTTGACTACTTTAAAGATATGAAAATGACCGGAGGACTGAAGGATTGAGGGGTTGATTTGCATAACATCTCACGTTATCATTAGAGCTACGTGTGTATCATCCCGAACAAGGAATCGAAAGAGCTTTGGATAATGACAGGAGTGGTCTTGGTGTAACTTGATATTAAAACTACAATCGTCTTACCTCTGATTATATCCAGAGTTCCAATGGACTTGGCCACCAAATGAGCAACAAGGCAACTGTCCTCATGCAACTTTTCTGTTCAGTGTCCATCCACATTGCAGAATGTTCAATTGAGTCATTTCATGTGGTTACTACTGTCGTATGTCATATGCAAGTCTCTCCCTTCAAGATAAAAGTCACAAAGACGGAAGAGTGGTGGAGACGCTGCTTGGAAAACTAATCATTCCCCTTCCGTTTCAGAGGTCGTGTCACAAGTCTAAATGCTCGTAATCTCCAGATTATTAATTTCCAACAGCAAACACAAAAGTTAGCGAAACCAACAGAACTTTAGGCTAAGCTCCTGTCATTCATAAGAAAGTCCAAGGAGATCTCATCCAGCACATCCGCTAACATCACACTCTTCTTCTGCTCCCTGCACACAACATTAGACATTAGATTATTAAACATTTAAAATATACTTTCTCTCCATTTGCCACATTGCCTTTAGCCCTGATTGGTTGGGGTGGTGGTTGGGTGGGACGTGGGTCGTAACACTGTCCAGGAGTGACACATGTCAGCCTACCAGTCTCCTGGAGATCTGGAGTGCATTAGGAAGCAGCTGCTGTTGTGCTGGGTCCTTCAGTTCCTCTTGCTTGCAGTACTTTGCATAAAGAGATCAGACAGAGATGAGAGAAAAGGGGAGAAAACGAGATCAGAAAAGGAGGGAGAATTCGAATGAGATCTCTGGAGAAGAATGGCGAAGGCCTTCCTATCTTCTCCCGTTGTTCATCTCATTTCCAGAGTTTTCATCAATCTTCCCTCATCGTCTCTCCTTGTCAGAAGCTACACACCACTTGAGCCAAGCAAAACACCCTACGAACGGATTAGACTTTTAGCTTTACTCCAAAACCCTACAAAGTCCCATTTCATCATCAATATTTCCCCACACACTTTCAATTAGAAACAGGGAACATTTAAACAAGGAGGGAGGAGGATTAGAATCCACGGATGGAAACCCAGCAGAACATTTACAAGCAGTTGACAAACGGATCAGAAGAGAAAGTATATTTCAACCAAAAGAAAGAGTGTCGCATGTAGGAGAAAGTTTAGGACAAAGTTAGTTCCCCAGTGCCTCTGTTTCTAACTTCCTGACCTGAGGAGTGAATTCTATCTTGTAACCTCAAAGCGTCTTCCTTGTTAGAGGGATAAGGTCCAGTCGTCCAGTTCCCACTTTCACCACAAACTCTCACTTGAAGTGTCTTACTGCTGTTGGCTTTCTTCCATTCCACTCCCTGTGCATTTCTTCCGAATCAATTTATATGCAAAACTCAAGTTGGAATGACAATAAGGGTGGGTTGGAGGGAGTTGAAAAGTCTTAAGGCTTCGGTTGTTCCTGAAGTGGGAAGCACGAGCGAGCGCGTCAGTTCGTGGAGGACTCTGAAAGTGAACTGGTGTTGATGGTGGTGAAGGCTGGAAGTTTTCGATGAAACCTACCCGAGCTACGAGGCCTCTTGCTAGGAAAGATTTGAGAAAGAAACGACCCCACAGCCCAGAAACCACCTCCTCCATTGCTTCTGCTTCGAGAGCAGTTTTCTGTTGGGTTTTTCCCCTCTGCAACGTTGAGTCTGCTGGAACGGAAGAGGAAGCACTGTTCCTATACACCGACTTCCCAAGTGAGGGGAGAAAACTGGTGGTGGTGGGTCGGAAAAGAACGTTGGAAAAGGAACGTAGGAACGCAGCCTACCAGCACCACACACAACCTTCCTTAAGATGAAAAACTTAGAATAAAGGTTTTTCCCAGGAACCGCCGACTTTCACTTTTGTGTGGAGAAAGTGGAGGAGCAGAGACAAACAATTTCTCCTTTCTTTTTGTATGTCCAAGTCCAAGACTGTCATCAAACCCAACCCTGATTTCGATTGATTCAAAACATTTGTGGAACAAAGTGGTAAATTAGGGACCATTACCTTCACATCCTATCCACATTACACACACATCCTTTGATAAGTGTACTGGCATGTTCACAAATTGAGTGAATGTAACCTGAGGGAATGTTTGTAGGTTCTAGTTTGCGTCTAGTTTAGTTAGTAGTAGTCCAATGTTGTTTTTGGCATGTCTGGATATGAGCATCATAAATCAATCCATTAGAATTCCCTCCTAATGTAATGTGTATGCAGGAGAATATTCTAAAGTGATGACTCGTGAATCTGCGGAGACTGGAGCTGAACTGAAAGAGTGAGGAGGCGAGAATACAGAAGCCATGACATAATCTGGAGACCAGTCAAAAAAATGATGAATGATGAGCTAAGGTTTCAGACTGGGAGGCTTTTAATCCATTCCAGCGTCTACTAATACTAAGGGGTAGTAGACGCTTGGTACCCTTGCGAGGTTTCTCCCTTTCTAGTATCCTTTGGACTCCTTCAAAATGCAATAATGAAATTATTAGAAAGTGGAAAAGAGAGTGAAAGCAGCGTGAAAGTGCGGTGGTTCTATGATTGATTTCATTTCATCAATTTCACAAGGGGCATTCCAACCAAATACTAATACAATCCAATTCCCCTCATCCCATTAAAACACAACCAATGCCTCTCTTCGTAACAGTTTGAAAAGTAGAAGCTAATTTTAGTATTTTATTTTAAAGTTCTTTATTAAAGTCTTGTGTTGAGTCTTGTGTTGTGTAAGATAAGAAAAAAGTGAATTAAAGTACATTGGATTATGGTATGAAAGTATAGTGAAAGGATTTGGATTGTATCGGTGTAATAATAAAAGGCGGTTGATGGAATATGGTGAAAGGATGAAGGACGGTTGGTGAAAGGGGAGTTGAGAGTCCAAAGGCTATGTTGAAGGTTCCCTTGCAGTGTTGAGTCCCTCTGGGTCCTTTGTCCCTTTATGTAATAAATGCAATTCATTTTGAAATTGAAATCGGGAGTTTCGTTTGAATCGTTTCCGCATCCACAACTGCCTGACTGATGAGAGGCTGATTAGACTCATTTCTCACTCTGTTCCATTGAATCATACAAAAGTTGCATTCCTGTTATTGTTGGGTACATGGTGATTGGGATTGAAAAATCCCTCCTCTCGAGAGGTTGTTCCACATGACGTCGTTCTCATAATCACGTCACATCGGGAGATACATTCAAAGTGGATTTAGTACCGCATGAGTACCTTGATAGGGATTTAAAATTCCCTTCTCTCAAGGAGACACCACAGCATTCAGAGACTTCCAGGCACTCAGCTCACCACCCGGATTTCCTCTTCCCTCAAACGCCATTCGTCCTACTCGCCTCACGCGACTACGGAATTGAAACCTGCGGGAAACTTTGATCCTAAGACCCGCATGGTCTAATTCCCTTTTGTTCCTTGTGGTTGATTGAGCACTTCAGCTCCGCTTCTTGGGATGATTTGATCTTGCTCCAGTTTCCATTCCTCCCACTTCTTGGAATCCAAACACCAAAATGAGAAATCCTCCACTTGCTCCTTGTATTTCGTAGATTCACTTTTTAGACTTTTGAAGGAGGAGATTAGTGGTTGAAGGATATGGAAAAGGGTTGTCAGTTCGAGAAGCGGAAATTGTCAAGAGTCACAAGCTTTAAGTCCTCACTTTAATGATGATAACGACGGAACGGACGTCTTTCGGATACAATTTGAACCAAGACAACCAACTCATCCCAGGCAGAACAAATCCAACAACCAATCCCCATTAATGATGCATTTAGGATTCACAAACGGAGAAGAAAAAGACAAAAAAAGGAGTTGATAGCCAATTCCGTATTATGTTACGGGACAGGAAATCATTCGGCAGTTCATTTCCTAATCTCTGAAATGCGATGTAATGCGAGTATGAATGAATGCAATTGACTTTGTTCTTTGTAGGATTCGTTTATAGTGTCCATGAGTGGAATAATTTCCTTTGTGTGTGAATTTGTGTAGGACATGATAGGAACTCATCATTATCTCGTCGTGGACTTTGATCAAAAGAAGTTGGTTGTTAGTAGTCACCAGATGTGGCCATTCAATGGCTGGTAATTAGAGACTACTTCTCCACACACTACAAGAAACTTCTGCTGGACTTTCACTTTCTCCGCCAACAGCCCCAGAGCAACTCATCAAAGCTCCAGAGACAGAGAGGGGGGCTGGCTGTAGCAATGAAAGGAAAACTTTTCGGTTCAGTGCGTCCTGACTTGTGAACGTCCCTGGCCCTTCACCGACTGCTGCGGTCACTCCAATTAACCAACAAGAGAGAAAGTTCAAAGACAAGTTTTGAGTTTTGGACAAGTCCACAATGGGCGGGTAGAGAAAGGATGGCCAGAGGAAGTAGAATGTCATGTCAGAAAAAGGGCGCTGCCACTCCTAACCCATAATTTGTAGTCCTAATGACTTCTCCATTGTTCTCCAAATCTGGAATCTTTACTCACCGTGTGTTCCCAATGAGACAATGAGACCAGAAAGTGGTAAAGGAAACTTCCACAAATGACAATTGATTTGGAATCTTCATGGACATTCATCATCTCCACTGTCACTCCCACCGTCGCCACTCTTCTCATGACTCTTCTCACACTTTTTCGTCATTGGTTGACATTTCGTATTTTCTGTTCATTCGTTAGCTGTGTAATGTCCGCGTTAGATGAGAGAACATCATTATGCCTCTGTGGATGGAAGTGTGGTAGGAAGGCACTTGAAGAGAAAGTGGAGGAGCGCAAGGAGTCTGGTTTTCTTTCATCAATTCTTCATGCCCTTTGCCCACCCACTTCCCACTCCTCTTCAGGGGATTTTTGCCAAGGCATTAGCGTTATAAAGATGAAAGCATTTGGGCCTTGTGTGAAAGCATAAGCACCCAGCCAAGTGTGCTTGGGTTCTGTGTGTGCTGGTTGGACTCATTAGAATGTAAAGGAGTGCTGGGAGTAATTAGACGGAGGAACAGAGAAAGTAGAAGCGTCGAATTTTGTAAAGGAGCGAAGAAGTTTGTAGGAAGCATATTTCCAAAGTAGCGCTCAAGTGCAATTAGGAGTTAATGATATGATTATGGGCTCCAGCGCTCCTTCCACCAGAACCAACGGGGAAGGTGTGAAACTGGAACAATTCAGAATTTTTAGCGCTTTCATTAGGCTCCCTGCCAAGGAAGTTTGAGTGTTGTGTGAGAGATGGAAGTTTATATTCAAACCTCCCACCACTTCTCCTCTCCAACAAGAAGTCCAATTAAATCCCTATAAAACTAAAACCTAAAAATAGATGCGGAAGGGAAAACAATTTCCTCACTGTGTACTTTAGTAATCGCTTCTGAATTGAAGGTGAGAGAAAAAAATAAGGAGAGTGCACTAAATCCCTCTGTAACGAGTCCAATTAACTTCGCAGCTTGTAAAGAAAACCCTGGTGCCTTGCCCTATTATTCCACCTTTACACTTACCCGTCTGCACACAATAAACGATCCGATATAAATCAGTAAAGTGATTTTCTCCTCAAGAAGAAAAAAGATGTGGAATTGTGTGTATTTTACAAGGAACAACACGTAGCGCTTAGCAGATGCTTTATTACACACCACAAATGAAATGAAACACACGAGGTAACACTCCGAATAACAAAACATAAAGACAGCAGACCATCATCCAGCTCTCAAGGAACAAAACTAAAAATTAAAGAATGTTTGGCTAGTGAAATCAAATTCCAAGTCGTTCCGGAGCACCTTGAACCTGAATTTTAGATAGTATCACAAGAGTCTCGATTACTCGACTGTCGTTACATGAACTGTCAGGACTTAGTGTATCCTTGGGTGCGCCTTAATCCGCTTAAGTGAAATATTTCCTAGTCTAGATTTAATTAACTAGTGTTTAGTGTAGCGAATGGGAAAGAGAGCTTATACGCCATGCCGATGAAGAGCTTGGCTTCCCACCTGCCTTCCAGCATTCCCCTGCTGGAAGTGAAAACTTTGTTCTGTTCTGTTCTAATATGAAGTTCAAAATCCTTAATCCCTTGAGAAAAGAGTCTTTGTTGGAGAAGAAAACTTTGAAGGGTCTAAGCTGCTCAACAGATGCGATACACAATGGTCTCCGGTGTGCGCGAAGGGCTCATCTCCTCCTCTTCCCATCATCATTCATTCAACCAAATTCAAATCATTTTGTTTCATTAAAGAAGGGGCGCTGGAGTCGCTCTTTGAATGGAAGTTTCCTGACCCGCTCTTTCCCTCTTGTAAATCCCTTCAGTACACATTCCCATTTCTTGTAATAATATCGATATGGGTTGATGCAAGTTCGTGACATGGGTAATCCCAATGGGACGGCGGCTTAGGTTCCAACTCATGTACTCAATGTCAATGTCGTTTAGACGAACCCAGGATTTCCTCTCTTCCAGTCGCCTATGACAACTTATCAGATCAAACGGGACAGAGTTTGTTTTCCGTTCAATGAATATAAATAAACAGCAATGTTCCTTTTCTGAGGAACACACGCAGGGGGGCACTTCAATGGCTCTGTTTTATACAACTAAAAAGATCCAAGAACCCTTCCGATTTCAATTAATTGAACTTTCCGCTTGGATTCATGTTACAAATCCTGTCAGAGCTTATCCTTATCGCCAAGTGGGAACTGGACTTTTACTTACCATGTCTTGAGCGTCGCTCTCGCTCCTCGTCAATGCTCTCATACGGATTCACAATGTCGGATGACGGCGTGCTCGAAGATGGCGGGTAGATTCGAGACTGGCTTTGTCCAGCGGGTGGGGCCCAACCGAGTCGGTTTCCACGATTCAAGCTGCTCTTCCGATCCATGGTTCACTGTGAAGAAACAAGTGAGGATTCAGAGTGTCATCTAATTAAGATTCAGGTGTCATTCCCAGGTTACAACTTCCCTTTGTCATTCACTTTAAATGACTCATAGGTCTTTGCATTCTGAGGAAATGGACATCAGTAAATGAACATCAAATGAACATGTTTCTGACAGGGTACCTTTGAGATCTGGCGCGCACCTGGTCAGTGTCAGTCGTAAACTAGCTCCTTAAGTCAAATGAGATTAGGATCAGTGACGACAATTGATTGCATTAAGTCCACTGCAGAGTCACCACCACTCCTTCACTACTGCCCGCATGTTTATTGCATTAGTCCAAACTCTCATTAATTCTCCACTCTGTCCTCCTCACAAAAGGGAAGGGGCTTCGAAAACGTTTTGATTTGGGGAGGTGGGCAGGACAATTTGGTCCTGGTCCATTGCGTTCTGTTTGTTTTTAGCTGAATGAGTTATGACCCAAAGGACTGACCCCATGCGATATTTTAATTAGACAAGAACCCGGCTCACGCGAGATTTACTTGTAAAAGTTAACACGCCTAATGCTCAAAAGTCGTCAAACTTTCCCCCTCCTTTCTTATGGTGGATCTGATAAAGTGCGTGTGTCCACTTGCAAAGGCGGATATGGGAGGTTTGGTCATTCAGCCAATAAATGATTCGTCTTTGCTCATAACTACGACAAGTTCTTGTGGTTTCGACTCCCTTAAGAGGGCAAGTGATTCCGAGGAATGCGGTGCATTGAGTTATAAGGCACGGGTGACTTTGTGAGCCTTCATTATGGCGTCTCCTGTTATTTCCCGAGGTGTGTGAGTCCAGCCATTCCTGTTTACTTGTTTGATTTACGACCTTTGAACTGTGAATGTAGTGGAGGGAGTCACTTACCTCCCTTAGAATACTTATTATTAATTACTCTCCTAAGAGGGATTTTGAGATGCGTATCAATGAGTCAAAGGGAAACGGGCGCTGTCAAATTTTCCTCATTTAGTCCAGTAGGGTGGAGTCAAATTAAGACTAGCCGTAATTATTCATAAGTCAAGAAATGGAAATGATTTGTATCACCCTTTCTTTAGAGGAAGACGGAAAGGAGAAACAAGGAACTGAAAGGAACAAGGACGAGGGACGACGGACGGAATTCAAAGGAATCAAACGTTCAAACCGGTTCTCTTACTCGCTCCTTCTTCATCATCATTCACCCAAAAGAAACAAAAGTCGACCCAAGATGTTGATTCCATCTTGGCTGGGAGGCTTCGGACTTCAAAGAAAGACGTGGTGGGGAGTAGTTAAGCTTGGCAAAGAAGAAGAAGTTAGCATACTATTAACTAATGACACCAACAGTCTCTTCATTCCTTCTTCTTCTGCTGCCAATACAAACACACGCACTCAAACTTATACTTTCCCTCAAATAATAACAAAGTCAGCAAAAAGTGGAAATCCTTTGTCCTTTTCCTTTATTAAAAAACGACAAAACTGAAAGACTGTCTTCTATACTTTGTGGAAAGACTTTGTGACTTTTACTCCTTTCCCAAATGTGGTGCTGATTTTTGGCAGGAAAATTACATTTCATTGTTTCCTTTTTCGTTTTGTCATGGTGCTATTAATTTGGTTGAGGAGAAATGATTGATATCCTCACACCCCTTTCCCTCCACTGTCGCTTTCATCCTCGTTGATGGAGAAAGCACCACACCACCAACGACACTTGAGCAAAGATACAAAGGAAACGAAGCCTTTGTTTCACAATGCTCAAAAAGGAAAGGGTTTGGCAAGTTGACACTTTTCCCAACGACCATTATAACTTCCAAGCCCCGCTTCTTTTAAAAGTGGTGGAGAAAGTAAGAGTCCATCCGCCACAATCCATCTTCTATTATATATATTCAAACACTCTTTTTCTACTCAATTTAAATTCAATTCTCCACAAAGCGCAAGAGAGGCGCATAACGTTTTGAAATTGTTTTGAAATCATTCCAGCCTTTTGTTTTCTTTTCATTCCAACCAGCCGGAGTCTACTTTGAATAACCGCAGTTGAATGCAAGGGAGTGTAGGGAATATTGACTCTCTCTGCAATGCATGAATTAGAAATTCCCATAGTAGAAGAAGGGGGTTGGTCAACTGGTTAATAGTGATGATAAGTTAATTATAGTCATTTCACAATACATAATCACTGTCATTAAAAACCATATGAATGCTCAGGGGCCAAGGAGTCAGGAGCAAGGGCTAGTGGAGCTCCTGCCTGTCGACAAAGAGGTGGAGTCATGGGTACTTTTTAAAAAGAATAACGTTTAAATTCAAGCACGGAGCCAGGCCGACTGAGCCTCTCATTAGCACCACCACCAACCGCAACGGAAACAATTCCTTCCCCTTCTTTGGGTCAAGTCCTTTGTTTTCCAGACTGAGAAATGGCAAGAGAGGGTATGAAGGGCTGTGGGGAACAAAGCTATTGAATCCCATTGAATCCCCTCTGTCCGTTGTTATTCAATGTCAAAGGACAAGGCTTTTTGAGTGAATAATAAAGGGGGGGGAGAGGGGGGCTAGTGTATGTGCTTTCTCTTCTTTCAAGATCAGAAATCAATGAGAGACCTGGGCAAACATTAGCTATTCAGCTCACACGAGGTTCGCTTTGTGTCTGTATTGTGTGTGTGTAGGCCTACGGAGACCCCACTGACTCCAGGTTCAGTTGGCAATTTCATGATCAAATCTGAATGGTCAGTCGATTCCTCGTCAGTCCTTTTGTTTCGTACTGGACTGACACAAAGGAATGAAACAAAGGGGATGATGCGGGGGTGGCCGGTGGAGCTCATCTATGCTTTATTTGGACAATTTTTCAGGTTGACGGGTTTTCTGACTGCTGGAGCAGCAGGGAATCTCAGGAGACGTGGAGACGACGACGACGCGATGAGGCAATTCCAACTGAGTGGAAGGGAAACTTTGAAGGGAAAAGGAACGGACGCTTCGGCCTTAATTTCATTAAATCAACTTAAACCCAAAACTTTTGTGAAGACTCCCTCTCTCCATCTCCTCTTACAAAAGTCAAATTGGATCAGAAGAAGTTGAGGAAGATAAAGAGGAGGGAATTCAGAACTTTGTTTGTTTTCACTACGACCTACCACTATTTTTCTACACTCTGATTGCGCGGAAAGTTTAAAATTAAGAGACGACGATGAGAGGCAGATGGACTTGTTTTCAGGTGGGAAGAGGTGAAGAGGTCAAGAGGGAGGTTCTCATGTCCAGTGGACAAAGCACCTCGGAATGAGCCACGTGACTTGACTCTGGAGGCTGATTGATCTCTCATTGGGTATCAAAGGTGAATCACTTGGAGCCAGATGCTTGTTGCCTCTCATCTGACGAATTGGTTCTGATTAGAAAAACTAACAGAATGAAAACTTTTTTTCTTCTTTTCGTCCTGGTCCTCTGCTCGTCTTTTTGATTAAAAAATACCAAAAGGTTTTCCTCTCTCGGAACCTCTGTCTTAAAAGTTTACTTTTCTTTTGTTGTTTTTAGAAAGAAAGAAAGAAGTGAAGCGGATGATCTTTGGATGAGTGAAAGTGGATGACTCAACTTTCTCTTGTTGTGTCATTGACATGGGATTAATTCATTCCAATTGGTCCATGGCCCGTGTATTCCATTCAACCCATTAATCCAACACTGATGATCTGATTCCTGATTAATCCAACCCTCGTGTAATTGCAGTCAACAGAATACAAAATAAAATGTGATTCCTGGGTGTGTGACTGCACATGAGGATCATGAATACTAAGCGCCCATTGGACCAGAGTCCTCGGGAGAGGGAGATTCAAATTACTCTCTTCAGCCCTCTTAATTACAGACTCAATAAAGGGTGGACGACGACAAGAGCCTGGCTAACAACACATCTGGAATTGGGAATTGGGACGCCAAGGGCTCAATGTGGAATTTTTATGACCCCCCGTTTAGACCTATCACTTTCTGTTTTAGTGCGCAAGGGAGACTCCCATTCCGACTGAAGGAGGCCTCGAGATTAACCGGGAGATACAAAAGTCCTTGTCTAAATTTTTAAATGACTAATCCCTTGATCTTAAAGAGCCATGAGGTCGTTTATGAGCCTTGAAGTGGAGGATAAGGCATAAGGCACTCCTCACTAGGCACACGGAACTTCAACTGCAGGACACAAAAGACGCTGTTCCAAGGATTCCAAGGTGGTGGGACTCAAGCAGAGTCTCGGCGGCGGGGTCTCTCAAAATGGGGGAAATCTCTGAGTGTCCCTTTGCGGCAATACGTTACGCTCAGACTCCATTTCGGAACAAACGCCGAACCTCTCAAAAGCAGCGACGCTTCAAGTGAAAGAAAGAAAGCGGAATCTCATGCTGACACTTTTCTCATTTCCTGTCCGTAGGAGGAACACCGTGGCCAAGACCAACTGAAAGAATGCACAGAAAGAGCAATTGGGACGGAAGCATTAATGCCTTTACTAAGAGCAAATGCAAGTCCAAGAGAGTCGAAAATTGACCACTCTTGCGCATGTGTTGAAGTGCCATTAAAGGCTCTATTTGAAAAGTCAACTATTCGAATGGGTATCCTATTATCGAGTAATTTGGTTTTGATGGTTTGAGGGCATTATAAAAAGGTTAAGTGAGGACTAAACAAGGTTGTAAAAAAGTAAACGAGGACTGGACGACTTGGAAAACGAAGCACAATCAGAATCCAATGACTTGTATGTGTTTTTACTTTTCATTTCGTTTATGAGGAGTTCGTGGTGATCCGACATTAATTCATCTCCATGCCTTTCCACAGGTTTCTCCTTTCTCTATTTTTATGATCAACACAATCATCATACTGCTGCCATTTTCGCCTTCCAAACCACACACGCGATACACCAACTTTCCACACTGAAAGACTCCATAGTTCATAGCATGCAGAGATATTTGCATGTTATTCTTCCGGACATTTGCATCCACAAAGGATGCATTAACAGAATGCACGACCAAATGATGAGGCGCGGTTGGCTTTGAATTGTTAATAGGAAGGACTGCAACGATCAAGACTTTGGAAATTCTGTCGAATGTTTCCATTCATCTTCTAACATGAACAAACACCTTGGGCAAGAGTCATTTCTTGATACATTAATGCATTTAGAAAAAGAAAATGTCAATTTCTCCAAGGAACAAGCTTTGTTGTTGGTGGGAGCAAATGGTGCAGTAAAGCAAACGCAAACCCCGTTTGTCCGTCGACACGCAATGACAACACACGGATCGCTTTTGCTATTTTGGGCGTTTCCATTGTTTCCTTGAAATGCGTGTTACTCGGTTGACCCAGAAAGTTCAATGAAACAGTCAAACCTCTTCACTTGGAGCTCATGAATGGCACCAAGAGAAAGCACTGATAAGCTTGTTATTCCCAAACAAAAATTCCAACTGGATAAAATATTAATTCAATCTTTCCATTTAATCCCAATTCATTCTTTGTGTGCTAACAAACTAGGTTTCACGGAATGGATTCTACACACGACGAACAAACCAAACCTCATTGGCTGAAATAACTCCAAGGACGGCGCCAACTTAAGGCCGGAAGTCAAACTAACCAAGGTGGTTTTCATTTACAAATAATCCAAAGTGTCGCAGATAGGAAGAGGCGGTGGAAATGCCAATGTTCCAAATGGACTTGGTTTTACATTACTAGTGATCCTCTCTCTCTCTCTGTGACCCTTTAATGTCAAGAACAAATGCATTGACCTGAGCACCACATTGGATCCACATAGAGGCCAACTGGATGGCCATACATCAAATGAAACTGCTCGCACTTGAGATAGAAATATGGCAGATTTGATAGCGTCATCGCCACGACACTATTGCACCATTTATCAAAACAAAAGTGGCTTGTGTGCAACAGTAACTGGCATTGGCGCAGGGAAAGTAAAGGAAAATTCCTAAAAATTTGGACCAATCCATATCCATCCAAGGATAAAAGACTAAAATTTTTATGTCCTTTCAAAGTCAAAAACAACTCTTGAAGTAGTGGTTAAACTAGGACGCATGACCTCAATGGATGACCTCGGATGTGTCAGGTGTGGTGAAAGTATAAGTTGGAGGTTCTGTATTGGACTAAAGTCAAAGTTTGTATTGGTTGTTGAAGTCTGAAAGGTCAAGGTGGTTGGATGGTTGTAATGATTAGATGGATTTGTAAGTTTGTGTGGTGGTGACTGAAGAGAAAGTAGCGAAAGTTTGAAGGTTGTTTGTTAAAGTTGGTTTGTTGGTTATGAGTTTGGGATACCAAGGATGATGTTGATGTCTAATTAATTAGTCTTCCTTCGTTGTGTGTCAGTTCACAACTAAGTATCCGTCCTTTGACAGTAATTAATTCCATTTAGATCCAAGTCTGGAGAAAGTCAGTTCCCGACTCCTTTCGTGTCTTTCCGTGTATTATGCTTCTCTGCCTTTCTCATCATCAAGAAACACGAGCCTCTTCACCTCTTGATTTCACCGATTTTTCCCTAATTAAATTTTAATGAGGAGCGGTATTTGGGCTTTCTCCAAATTCTGAATAGAGCCTCCTCTACAACTTTCACTAATCACCTTCCTAGAAGGAGAGCAGAAGGCCTTGATGAAAGTAGGCCAACAGTTCCTTCCAAAGAAAAGGATTCAGAAATTGTCCTTTTTCAAATGGCACTCCAGAGACACGCTCGTTGAGCTTTCCACCCGAATTTCCTTTTCCAGGATCAACTTTCCCCATTTTCTAAAATTCCCGAGGTTCCTTTTCAAGTAGAATCATGGATCCACATGCACTCACTCCCATTTCATCACCACTTATTCTTTTGCCAAAACAAAAACTTTTTTTTTTCAGGAAAGTTCCTCTCGTTTGGAATTAATGAAGAGTTGGTACTTCATTATTCGATTAATCTCCAAATGAGCTTCATCCCAGCATCCCAACATCCAAAAACCGAATCTGATTAGAGGGTGGTGACCTTAATGAGAGGTTGGAAGTCCATGCCAAGTGGACTCTTGAGATGGGGCTAAGATGTGAGTCAAGTTTTGAGTTATGCTATGTATAAAAGTTATAAAAACCAAGTGGAATATCTCTCTGAATTATTCAACGATTACACAAGATTTCACTTTTGGGTTTTTTTCCATTTTCCAGAAATCAGTGTATGTTTATAGTAGACACTGGGTCTAAAATTTATAGAATTTTTGATCCGTTGACTGCCTTTTGAGCCATGGTTTTGTAATGACGAGCATCTCCACCCCATTGATTTTGGTTGCAATTTGAACATAATTCGTAGTTGCTCAAGGAGTGGAAGTCTATTCCGGCCCAGCATGAGACAAGCAGACTTGCCCCGTTCTTGTACACTTCCCAACTTCACATGACTAAATTGGAGTAGTGGAATGGGACACCTAGGGTCCTTGGAGTACTTGGAAACACAACGGGCGATTCCACCTAATTATGCACATGTGCAGTACATAGGAGGATGGGTGGCAGTATGGCACTAGTCGCGTCCACTGTGGCCAAGGCCCCACCTGTCCACCACCAAAGTGTCACTACAGGTGTCCACTGTCAGAGTCAACGGCCCTTGGATCTTCTCCGCTGGATGCGGAATGTGCAAATCCGGTTTAGTAAGGACAGAATGGAATTTGCTACGGTTAGCACTTCCCATTTATAATCGAATTAGACGAGAAGAGGAAGAAGAGGCGCCCAAAGGAAACCATACGTGGAGCGCCTCTTCAGCGCTGTCGTCAAAAATTTTAATTAGTGCCGCCCTATAGAAGGGCGTGGGATGATACAGTGCCTAACCCCAGATGTGACTTTATCGACTCCCTCTCCCTGGAAAAGGGATTAATTGTCACCGAAATTCGTTTCGTCAGCAAATGAATCCGGAACATCATCGTGAGAGAGACAAGGAAGAGAGTTCTTTCTCCCTTGGGAGTCTGTTGTGTGGGGATGAGTGACAACTTGGGTCATTCTCCCTCGTGTCATCACTTCCTTGGACTAAGAGCTGGACAGGCGACATTGACTAATGGTCTCCCCACTTTCACCAGTCAATGTCCACTCCTTTACTGCTCCTGCTGGTGGCTCCCCCCTCCTGACTCAGCACAAAAAGACACGTCCACATATCATACTGGTTTCGTTTTTATCGAGGCACATGAGAGAAATATTGAGAAGGAACATAAATTTCCATACGCCTCAACTCTCTCTTTTGTTCCCGGTGAGAGGGAAATGGCGTCTAGTATGGACTACTACAACGTCCAACCGCCTTCCTTTGTTTCTAAAAACCTCACAACCAAAAGGCACGGAATGGACTCGTAAACCTGGGAATGACAGAAACATCCGCAAGGGACGTGGAACCAGGCTCGGTCAACCTCAACAGCTTCGGGTCAGTAAAAGTACATTCCAGCCCGGTTAGCCACACTCACGCTAGGCTCCCTTCCTACCACTGGCCAAAGCTGGAATGATGAAATTGACACATTCGGCTCAAGTTCACCTCCTCCCTACAAAGGCCAATTAAACTCCGAACTTTGGATGAAATGGAAACCGCATGAGCTGGAGGTAGCCGTTGGTCGGTTATAAATCAAAGGTGTGTTTGTGTATTGGTGTTGTTGAGTGTTTGGTTATTGATGATTTGATGTTTCCGTTTGAGGGCGAGTGAAGCCATTGTGTGATGAAAGCACATTTGGTTTGAGAATCGATGGTGGTGGTTGTGCCTGATGAGACAGAATGAGACTTTGCTTCCCTGCCGTGTAATCCTGTATCCATAATTGGAAATCGAGGAGTCCTTTGTTGTGTGTAAAGGATGATGAAAGAGGAGATCAATTAGATTTTAATGAATAAGTTGAGGAGAAAGTTGAGCCGGATGAGCACAAGGAAGGGGGAGATAAAGGGAAGACTATTACCAACACAGAGGGAAAAAACGACGGTTTTAATAAAGAAAAATGAAAGGTGAGCTCAGCAAGATTTCTTTTTGTTCCCGGGAGTTATTAATTGATTCAGAAATTGGGTCCTGGGACTAATGTTATTAAAACGTCCAGCCTCATAATTTACTGTGGAAGTTGAAGCACAAGGAACCCCCCACTCCTCATTCCCCACCGTTCATTCCCCACTCCCCTTAGAACCCCCTTACAAATCCACATTGTCCGGAAGTGCCTTCGTTTTAAATATGTGCGAGGAGCGGTGATGATGACGGTGGTGAAATTCCTTCGTTTCCTGGTGGGACGTTAGCGTTAGCGTTAGAGGCCTACCGCACTTACCCACCACTGCCGCTAGACGGAAATGAAGGGAAGAGAAAATGAGTTTTCTTCCAAGAAAGTCTGATTCAAATGAGAATGACTCTTGGAGGGAAATTTGGAATGACGAGGATTTGGAACTCCATTCCTTCCTACCCTGTACAAGGAAGATGAAATCGGTCTGAAGCTTTAGGTTCTACAAGGGCCTATCTCCAGGCAAGCAGACACTTTTCCAAGCAGTTCCAATTATGCTTAAGACCTAAGAAAGTGTGCCAGTTTTGAAACATTTTTAAACTAAAGGAAGGGAGCGAAATGAAGGGAAGAGAGGAAGGATACCATAAAAGGGAATTTATTGCCATTTCGGATATCATCAAATCAAAATTTTTAATACCCGCTACTATGCCTCTGTAAGTTTGAATGATGAAATGACGAGGAAAGGCAAGGAGTGAGGACGTGCCATTTATTGCATGGAGAACATTTCCCAAGGAACAGGCAGCAGGGCTCCAGAGCCTCCAGAGCCTATAGGGAACTTAGATTTGTGAATCCATAAAGATGTCCTAAAAGATCAATTTTTTACTCTCCCGTGATTCCAGTTTATAGTTTGACAATTTGAAGGCATTGGAGGAAATGGATTATTTGAAGCCATCCGACACACTAGAATACAATGCAAAAGATGATCCGGAGAGTTACACTTTGAATCCCCCGTAGGACACTTGGAGCGAAGAAGTCAAGGAAGCGGATCGATTTAAGCAAATTGGAGATTTATGATTTGGGAATAGGAATATTGGATTGAGACTCTGTCCAGGTGAAGGACTTGCTTCCATAAATTGCCCAAGCACACACCAACCAACACAAAAATCAAACTGGATTTCTCAATTGGTTTTGGGAATTGGCATCTCGGAAGTGAACCAAGCGTGACACATGACGCTGTCTCAAATCCAAAAGCTGCGACGGAGAAGCGGCGGTGCTTGGACTGATTACTCCTTGGGCTCACTGCACAGCTGCCTGTAGCCATTCCATATTTCCCATTTTATCACCCGGCGGCGAACCCCATCAAAGTCCACTTAAAGTCTGGCCATGTCCAGAACTCGCTTAGTGGAATGGTGATGTTGGTTGAGTATAAATCAGGATAGAGTCCGGTCCGTATATTTTGAATATCAGGATCTGATTGGATGGGATTGGATGGCTTCTTTCGAGTATCTTGAGAATGGGGAAATATTTTGCAGTAAATCAAATACCTTATACCAAAGTTCCAGAGAGTCCTCTGTCCGTAATCTCTGACCAACTAGTGGGTCATTTTTCACCAAACTTCAACTTTCCTATTCCGTAAGTTGGATATGAATAAAAAGGGGATAAGGAAGACGAACGGCGACAGGATGATAACGATGGACGACGGAAGAGAGAGGGAAAAGAAGTGAGAAAGAGGAGAACAAAAGGATGAATTATGAACCCGATCTTCTTCCACTTCTTCTACGTTAGCTCGTCGTTTCAGTATTTTCGTATCTTTACGGAGAGATTAGCATTCCAGTTTCAGAAAATGAAAAGTCATAAACTCAATTAGCCAATTTGTCCAACGAAGGATATGGAGGAGAAAACTTTCCTTGGTGCATTCCCTCTTCTTCATTTCCATCTTGGAGGCTTAGAGACTTGAAGTCTTTTTGAGAAAAGACGTGAAATTAAAATCAAATCAAGATAAAAGTGCAATTAACAGGAGGATTTGAGGAGGGAAGGAGGACGTATAAGAAGGAATGGATTTTAAATCCTCCGCTTCCACTCAGCCACTCCTTCTCTAAACACCAAATCAAGGGATGGAATCTTGGAAACTTTTGGTACAAACTTTGTCTGCCTTTTCAGGAAGGTGGGGTATTAGTGCATAGCATAGTACAAGGAGCATAACTTAATTAGAAGGAAACGGCTGTGCAGCACAACGACCAACGACGACGTCTCACTACTACCAGGGAAAAGCGAAACAAAGTTTAGAGGAGATTCATTTCAGAGATATTAGACGAACAAGGTACAATTCCCAAGTTATTAAAAAAGTTAATCCTTCTCCCTCTCTATTAGAAACAAATGGAAACTCAGGTGCACCGTGTGCCTATAATTTCTGGATTTAAACGTTTCATATGGGAATCCTTTAAACCAAGTGACCGCAGACATTGCAACCATGTGGAATTGTCCATCTCAGCCTCATCCAGGACTAAAATAGACTAAAGTAGTTCCTAGTAATTTCGTAAGTCTTTTGAAAAGAGAGGACGAATAGGAAAAGTTGTAGAATGGAAGGGACTCCTGGGGATTGGTGAAAGCTCATCTTGGAAGAAGAAAGTGGTGAAAGTCCTTCATAAACTCATCTTCCAAAATTATAACATTTTATAATCAAAGTTCAGAGAAAAGGAAGAAAAGAAGAATACTTTTCTCCACAGTTTCCGCTTTCCTTTCAATCCAACTTTCCCTAGCTTCCTCTCTCTTAACAAAAGGCTCATCTCACAAACAAAAGAAAAAAGGGAAAACTTTCCTTTACACTTTCAGTGTGAATGGGAGTGATGATACGGTTAGTCTACGCTCTATTTACATCATTCAAAAAGGTGTCCTTGTCACTTTCCACTACATTTGCACACACACAAGGTCAATGGACTTGGTCACTTGGTTGTGATTGGTGGATGAGCATGAGTGTGAGCAAAGGTCATTGGTTTAAAGATGAACTGGTATGATGCATTAGTAGACCATTTCCAGCCATTCGGTGGGAATGGAAGAGCGGAGGGAAGACAGATAAGAAAGGATGACTCGGATGGTCGGGAGAAAGGGGAGAAAGCCGTGAAGGAGAAATGATCTTCCATCCATTTTGAGCGGGAAAAGCCTCTCCTTTGAATTCTCATTTTTCCTTGCAGAGTAATAGACTTCAACAGGAGGAATATAATGAAAAAAATGGAATCTCATTCAAAAATTGGATCCATTTTAAGCATGAGAGTTTTGGTGGGGAGGGATGCCTCTGGGAGTATCATCATGCCATCCTCTGAATGATGGGAACGGAGATCATCTCCATCTGTGCTGATCTTTGAAATGATATTCTGCTCAGATCCAATAGGACATGTCAACTATTTCTCACTGGGAAAAGTCCCTGGTGACACCAACACTTGGCTAACAAATAGGCTCATCACCCATCAAACTTTTCAAGACTCACGAAAAAAAAAACTTTTTCATCGCTAATGTGTGGATGTGAGACAGTGAGGAGTGCTCCACTCCCATCAATTCCCAGTCATCATCAATCAAAACCTTTGCCAATTTAAACCAATGAAAACTTATACTCAAGCACATTCAAACTTAGCACCCAACTTAGGACAAGGAACAACTCAGGCACATTGTTTTCACCGATGGGGCTTCTGAGGTTGACAATCTGTGCATCAGAAGACTCGGCGACAACGTCGCACTTTTTGAAATGAGACGCGCGTGTTGCGATTGGTTGGAAAGACAGAGTGCACATGTTCCCATCCAATCTCCTTTTGAGAAGAACCTTGAATAATCTTGTAACAAAATTCCCAGGATGTGTTTCTGATGGGACTCCTTGAGTTTCCAAACTTTTCGTCTCACCCCGTGAATTTATGGTTTTCTAAACTGTTGAGATTTCTCCGTGAGTGAGTCAATAGAAATGAGCTGAGAGTTTTGGTGAGGAACCACCGACATTCGGGAGAGTCACCGGGGGATTACCTCACAAAAGAAGAAGAAAAAAGGACGGGAAAGACGAGAGTAGAGAAGAGGAAACATAAGTCAGGGCCGTGTGCAGTCCATGGCCCTTCTTCTTCCTCTCCTGAATAGACTCCCCGCCAAAGAAAGAAGAGAAAACTTCCTCTTGTTTATTTATGGATTCGATACATTTTGGCCAATTTAGAACTCCTTCACCGAGTCCGGACAATGGCGGATCCAAAGGTGCTCCACCAAGGAGTGTTTGTAATACAAAAGTAAACGAAAAACACGATGACGGAATTCTCCCAGCCTCTCGAATTCCATCCAACACCTTCACGTGAGCCCTTTCCAACACGTGTTCCCATCAAGCTCCAACTTCTGGCGGGATCAATTAAAGCCTGGAGATGAATGGGACTGAAATCCAACTCCCTGGTTCCTGTCTCTTGTTCATTCCGAAGAAGGAGCAAATGAGGCCACCATGAAAAGGTTGATGGGAAGACCCCGGACTGGCAGCAGGGCACATTAGAACATGACGATCGAGGAGTTCCATACCGTTTTGGCACTTTGAGCCATGTCATCTCCAAGTACCTACCGCACGCATTTATCTAATCCTGCCCTTCATGCTGAGACACGATTCAGAGGAAGAGACAACGATGATCACTCCCGGGATCAGGGACTGAAACAATGTCCTGGAAGGAATGGAGATAATCAAAAACAGACGCTGGAAAGACTGAGTGTCTTTCCAACTTGGAGCTTCCCTTCCTCCACTCACCACTTCCGTCTCATCAACCAGACCAACGAACACTTTTACAAAATAAAATTCTGCAATCCTCAGGAGCTGCAGGGGAAAAATCATAATCTGACTCTGACTAAACTCCAGTGGAATGATGATTCTTTTGGTCCATGTGTGTGTGATTGGTGATGATGATGATGGGACAATTGGAATCTGCCACAAAAGACTCCCCCCTTTTCTATCCACCTTAAGATCTCTTTGAAAAGGACTTTGAATTAATCCAGAAGGAATTTAAATCTTAAAGAACTTGGAATTAGCATTAGACTCCTGTTTAATGATCTCCTTTATCTCTGCTCCCTACTGCGCATGGGCATTGGAAGAGACAAATCCTCCATCTTATATGGCTGCATTAGTGTATTGAATAGGAATTCCGAACTTCTTTTCTTTTTCGTCACGGTCCATTCTCTTCTGAAGTGGAAGCTAAGGATCTCCTTTGCAGTTGCTTTTGGTAATGGTTGATGTTGAGGTGAGTTTATCCTGATGAAACCAATCAGAAGGGAAATGGAAGGAATCAGAGTGGAGAGAGACTCAATAATAAATCTCAGCAGACTGTCAGTAGGATTTTTGGTTGATGGAGGAAACCGGAAAGGTAACAATGAAGACGGAGTTTAGTCTTTCTCTCCGCCTTGTGCCCTCCACTTCAACGTCCCTTGACACAAAGGCACAAAATATAGATTGATGAGCTGGTAGATTTTCGCCTTTTTCTCGTCCTCCTCCTCGTCCATTTCCTACTGATGCTTCACGACTAGCCTCTTCACTTTTTTCAAAAGACTCCAAAGAATCCAAAGCCTCGAATGACTCCAAAGCCTTTCACCATGAGGGATAATTGAGTATACTCGGCCAAAGGCTGGGTCGCAAGGGAAAGTGTTAGTTCTCAAAAACCAACAATAGAAGACTGTTGCCTGCAAGGACTTGATAACATGAGACAAAGCAAAGGAATCTCAACTAGAAACTCACTTTACCCCTAAAACCTTTCTCACATCCTGCTCTAATCTCTAGTCCAATCCTTCTGCGTTTCATAATAAACTCAAATTACACGCTGCCAGAGTTCCAAGGAAGCTACGAGTCGAGTGGAAAGTTGCATGTGGAGTCTGAAGATGGTGAACTGGTGAATCCCTTTGGATCAAAGAACCCGTCATCTCTCCGTCCAATCAATGTCACCGTTTTTTAAATTGTCATGGAGTCAAGGATGTGAATGTGTCTCCCTCTGCCTCTCTTCATTGTTATTCAGAACTTGTTCCCATTGTCTCAAGTAAAAATAAAAGTGGCAGGGAGGGTCGGTGAAGCTGAATTCCTGGAGTTCATAGTCACTTTGTTTCCATCCAGTAAATGAAGGAGGTCACCTTATCACATCTCCCCTTTCAATTAAACTTGACAAATTGTCATCGGAAATTGAATCGGCATTGGCTGTGGACAAATTGGACATTCTTATCTCCTGCTTTATTAAATTCAACAAGCCATCCTCCCATCTGCATCCAATGAGAACAATGGCTGTGAATGTAATTGGTAGTGTGTTGTTAGTGTTCATCCAAATGCATTTCAAGGGATGATTTATTTCCCTAATGGTCACTTGTCTATGTTCCCATATTGATGGTGGCTCCTGGAGTTTTATCAAAATCCATCTGCCATTCCCCGCTTCCTTTCCAGCAGCAGGAACTGGACAATGGGGTATTACCCACACGTTTTGATTCTAAGCCAATCAAGTCCATCGTCTTACAATTAATCCCGTGAGTGATGACTGCGGGAAGTTAATGCTTCCTAGAGCTCCAGGGGGCAGGTGTTTAATCTACTCTGAATCCACCCGTGCTTATTATCTCACCTTCCCATTAACACGTTGGTCTAATGCATCCTCATTAATACTCTCACACTCTTTTCCAGCAACACTTATACGACTTTATTCCTGGAATCAGCTGGAGCGTAGTCTAAAGTTAATGGAGCCTTGAAGGATGTTTGGTTTCGTCGGGAGCGGAAAAAGTAGCGGCGGATATTTGAAGCGTTTGTCGTTGACAAAGGAATAATGAGGAGCGGATTGTTAATGGACGACTGGCTACTCGTCCTCATCCTGGTTTTAAGGGAACTTTCTGACTCCATTATCAAAGGGAGCTCACCTCTTGTCTACTCTTCATTGGATTTCAATTGATGGAAGGAGACGGAGGGAATTGGGATATTTGAAAATGGCAGGGGCTTCCGCTCCTCTCCAGCCCTTCTTCCAAGAAATTGTCTTTGGGAGAACACGGCTCACTGATTCCTCGGTTCCCATTTCCGAACCCTTTTCCAGAAAATGATGAATGTTCAAAAAGAAGAGTCGAGAAAAAGAGTGTTTAGACGATTAGATACGCTTGAGATGGACGGAACGAGATATTGGAAGTTCCTTCGGTCTCTCTCTAGCGACATTTCCCGACTCAACGATTCTCACTTTGAACATTCCCAAGGGAAAACGAACCAAACTTTATTACTGGGGCAACTGGTACACCAATTCCATACACCTTAAAATCTCATTCTCATATACGAATAGAGATGTAAAGGAAAAGTGTGCGCAGACGCAGTGTCTTTGGCTATTCCTTCCCCTGCTATGCTGCCTGCATTAGATTGGGTTTTATTAGATTGTCACTTTGATCCCAAACTCAGAATTCTCAGCGTCGTCCATCCCATCTGCTGTCATTTTCAATTTTTGAAGATTACAAAGCGGGCTCCTTCAAATCGCATACGCCCGCACCTTCCATTTTTTCTGGAGGACAGCTGAACCACAAGGCCTGTCGACGCTCCCCTTGGCAGAAACAAAAGGGACATTTTGACAGATCAAAAAAGACAAAGGCTTAAATTTTTCACTAGAGATGAAGATGGATTCGACATCATTTCAATTTTGAGGAGTTCTCTCTGCTTATTCATTTTCAATTCAATTTACAATGACATTTCATTTTTCAGCTTGCTTCTTTTAAAAGGAGTTTTGACTTGTCTCCTCCAATCAGAGGTGGCGGGGTTTGATTGGTAGAAGGAGCATCTGCACCTGCGCCTTTTGCAGCACAGACTCTTAATGAATTCCTAACCTAAGATAACAGAGGTTAGGAGAGGAGGGAGCTTTGAAATTGAGGACAAAAGCTTTTTGCCACTGCGTTACTATAAGGAAAAGTTTGTGAAAGTACTCTATACTTTTGGTCTTGTGCAGTTAGACCAACTCTGAAAGTCCTGCAAATTTATTCGTCGCTTTTGAAGTGGAATCCAAAACCAAAAGTTTTCTGGGGTTGTTTACATTGGGCTAATGGATTCTCGGAGTGTGAGTGAGTCAGTTGGTCCTTGTATTTTCCAGAGTAATTTCCACCACCACCAGGACCAAAGGACTCCTTGGCTTTGTGTGTGGACAGACACATGGGGGTCTGGATAATGTGTGGCAGGAAGGGCGCGACACAAGACGAAACGAAACAGCTGGAACAACATTTCCAGAAAATCCACTACTGACACTTTTTCCTTCTTCTTCTTCTTCCCCAAGTTAATTTTGACATAGTCAAGAAGACAAGGGAACGACAAGGGCCTTAAGAGGGTGGAAAGTCCATTTCCAATTCACACCAAACCAAGCGTCGTCCTGCTCTTCGATGAAATTCCAGCCAATCAGAGGGTCGCTCCCTCTCTTCCCGATGTCGTACACAACTTCCTATCCCATTCCCCAGTTTATTTACTTAGGAAGACGAAACAATTTTCTCACTTCGTTATATCCATCTCTCCACTTGACAAGAACAAAAGGAGGCAGGGAGGGACGAAGAAGAAAATGAGAGAAAAATTCCAATTCCCCCCAATTGTTTTCTTTTCAGAAAAGCTTCTTTTCCTTCTTGGATAAAAGTCAAGTGTCAGTTTTCGTCGTGTCATAATCTCCGTCGGTCCATTGGCTCCAGCTTCAGCTTGCGGCGGTTCCTTTCAATCGAACGGAGAGAATCATCTTCTGTGTTGCTCAACTCAACTTCTGGATGATCATATGAAATGGAGCTCCAGTTCTATACATGTTATGTCAACAGTTTGCCCTCTGGATTCCTAAAAGTTAACAGATTGGGACATCTCCACTGGAGGTTCTGACAAGTGTGTCTGACAATTCAACCAAGCTGCACTTTTTCAGTCACCAGCTATCCAATACAAAACCTTCTTTTCTTTTCTTGTCTTTTTTATAAGGAGGCCCTTGCGATGACCTCGAAGAAGAGGAGGCCCTTGAGGCAGAATTTGATAAGAACTGAAAGAATCGAACCCGGTTCTTCTGGAATCCATCTATCAAGGACCAACGCCCAAGACACAAGAAGCCTTTGAAGGGGACGAGGTCCTTATCTGCCGAATCTCACTCAACTCGAAACAAAATGGACCTTGGGATCATTCTCACAAAAGGGGATCTCATGCACTTTAATGAGATTCATTTCCCTTATCTAAATGGTCGCAACCCAATTCCAAAAAGTGTGTGGGACAGCGCATGAGCTCAACACACCATCCACAGATCCCATTTCAAAAACAAATTTCAAAACTTGGGTTTCCAGTGCAAACATTTTCAGAACTTGATACATTGGGAACCTCAAGACGACTGTAATATGCTTATGGGAGGTTTGACAAATGGGTTGGTTGGTGATGGAAAGGGAGTTGCGCATTGGTTGAGGAATTGAGGTTGATTGACCTCTATGAATCAATGACCGCCACCATCACCACAGCATGTCACCGCTGCCACTCCTTCATTCAAATGACTTTCCGTGTGTTGTTCCAAATGAGAAAGTTGTGGGACATTTCTTAATGACACTGAAATATTTTACATGTCACGAGGCAGAGTGGAAAATCCCACAGTGAGTTCAGAATCTTCGTCGGAGTTCCGGAAAAACATTCTTCGGGGGTGCCAAATAAATTTGGTTGTGTCTTACGCACCTTGCAGAGTCGTCGACTGTCATCCAATACAAAATAAAAGTTGTTTAGCTTTTAAATTTCTTCCTTCCTGATTCCTCTTGTCGGAAGGCCCTGCCAAAAGCCACTCCGCCCTCCGCTGCTCCAGGAATAATTAATATGGGTGAGAAGGAATGAATGAGCGTTCAAAATAATTTGCCATAATTTAATACCGCTATCGCTAATCCTCTTCTTCCCAGAAAAATCCAATGAAGCACCGAATCCCTTCACCCTGTTTCAAAAAAGCTGTGGAAGTAGACGGGATAGCCCCAAGAAATCCGCCACTTGAGAAATCTGGTGAAATGAAAATATTTTGACTTGTCAGGGAATGGTCGAAGGCCAAGAAATGGGAAACGGACAGATCAAAACACTCGACGGAGACGACGGTTCAAAAAAGGGTCAAGTGGACGTCAGCCAAAACTTTTTGAACGTTTCTGTTCCTTTCCCCATTTCACATCATCGAATTCATGAGGCTCGAAAAGTCCTTGTCATCCGTCAAAAAATTGATTTCCTACCAAAAATCCTGGTTTTTGGAAATGTGTAAATAAAAAGGGCTTCGCTACCCCAAGAGGATAAGAAGCGACGGCTGTGTTGTGCTGCGGCGACGGGGAGAAAAGTGGATGACACTTTTTTTTTCATTTCGTCCGTCAGACGAAAGAGACGCCCGGGTTTTTTGGTTTTAATGCCTTTTTGACGTAAAATTTAAAAAAGGAGAGGGAGAAGTGATCGGTTTTTGTGTTGTGTATTGAAGACATGGAACTCCACTCGGAGACTGTGAGAACTGTTCCATTATTCCACTGCTAAAACCTTTTCCTTCTTTCTAAATGACAGGCCGGATGATGGAACGATGAGGTATGGTGTTACAAATTAGTTTGCCTTTTAGCGGGAGTCAGGGTGTGGCCCATTCACGACATCGTCACCATCCCAAAGCAGATTCTGTTAATTTCTCCATTCCATTTGCTCCCTTGATCGTTAAGAAAGGAAAAGATAACAAACATTGACTACTATACAGTCCATAATTAACACCAGATGATGGATTTGTATCAACCAACAGGCAAAAGGTCTAGTGGGGAAAAAGTAATCACAACTCGGCCAATTACGATAAATGTCCCCATCATCATCATCCAAAGGTTCCTAGGAGTCCCGAAGCAGGGCGTCGTAATGAGCAGGGAGGGAATTCAAAATGAACCGCCACCGTTCCTGATTCCAACTGTGCGGCTGAGTGTGTGCGGTCAAAGTGAGGCCGTGACTGGCTGACACGTCTTGTGGAATTGTCATTTGAGGTGTTTCCTTTATGGGGAATATGATGAGGAGCAATAAAATGGAGATACAGGAGAGTGTGGGGACAGAAGAATAAAACGGGTAGAAGAAGAAGACTTCTGGCATGGCACTGGTCCCTGCAACTAAACCCAAAAGCCCGTGTTTTCTTCCTATTTTTTGACAACATAAAAATAAAAACGAAGGTTTCCCCCTCCTCATCTGAGGGAAGTTAATGGAGCGAGAAATATTCGATCACTCGACGACGGGGATGGAGGCAGTGCGAGACGTCGTCAAAGAAAACTAATTTAGTGTACAGAATCTAATGGGACTCTAAGGCCGCCGTAGTGGATTCCGGATGGAATTGTGTAGATTTCCAGCAAGAGAGAGCTAGAGAGATCTCCAGATTTCCTAATTGTTTCCATTATTACGAGAAACACAAGGAGAAGTCCTCATTATTTATGACCAGGGAAAGAAAACTCGTAAAACCCGGGTAGTAGAGAAACCCGGGAAGGAGTACACTGCATATTTGAAGGATTAGGAAACCAGGAAGGAAAAGTAAGAGGCAACGGAACAACCAAATCCAAAATGGTCTCCAAAATTTACTCTCTTTGACGTCTCATTTGTTCAGACGTGTGAATTGAAATTTAGAGCCACGAGATTTTGATGGTGGATTTTAAAAAGAAAACGTACACGCACAGCAGAACGGAATGGGTTTCTGAGCTAATCAGAGTGAGGAAAAAGACTCGCCATAAACAACAGTTGTGTGCTATCCAGTTTTTTCGGGTAAGACCATCAAGATTACTTTGGGACATTGAGCGTTAC
Source organism: Pseudachorutes palmiensis (assembly GCA_009869845.1). Lineage (NCBI taxonomy): Eukaryota > Metazoa > Arthropoda > Collembola > Poduromorpha > Neanuridae > Pseudachorutes > Pseudachorutes palmiensis. The sequence goes on along the minus strand of VNWY01000201.1, from coordinate 7,470 downwards.
ACAGCGCCTCGTTAACTATAAGAACGGCTCTAGATTTTTTCACCCGGTTGAAAAGAGAGTCAAAAACATTGCCAAAAAATTACGAGACAAGATTACGTACACACACAAAACGAGGCAAGGAATCTTTTGGGGGAAAAGTTTTCCGTCTCCGTAATTCTTTCCTGTCGTAACTTTTCCCCTTTAAAAACGAAAACTAATTGAGGAACTGCAATCTGTCAGACGTATATTTCACAACCTTGATAATTTCAAAGTGTCCCAAAATAAAAAAAAATTAAAGTTTTATATTTTAGGAAAGGAAGTTCTGTTTTTGTAAATAAGTGGTGTCCACATTTAAATAATCAGTAGGGTGGGTGGGTCTTATTTTCGGACATTTTCCCTATCTCTTAACGTTACCAGAGTATTACGAAAAGGGTCCGTGGGTCCTCAAAACTACCGTAATGTGATTTACGTCATATATACGCCAAAGTATTATTGATGCTTTTTTCTCCTTGTGGATTTATTATGTTCCCTCGTCCAATCCCTAGTGTTGCAGAATTTGGATTTTGTTTGTGTTCCAATTTCGTTGTTGATGAAGGTATAGTTGCACGTGTGTCTCTGGGTTGTGATCCTAATTGGATCAAGGGGACTAATGAAAGCCCATAGGAGGATGACATGAGGATGATGTTAGTTTGTGAGGTAAGAGTGAAAGTACAGAGGGAAATGGCTAATGAGTACAAACAAATACGTCCTCCCTCCTGCCTAATCAAGTTGTTGTTTCCATTTCGTATGTTTCTAACTAGACTTAGATCACAACAGGAAATGGGAAAACAGTGGAAACTCCCGGGAGGGACGGAGGGAAATAAATAATAATCATAATCATAATAACAGCGGATTCCACCGCCTTCCCTTCCTCCGCTTACTACCCCACTGTAACAGACTTTCCCCAGGAAACGGAAACTTTCTCCGTCGGATTTTCTCCTCTGAGACACAATTTTCCCATACTTTTTTTTGTCATCAGAAGAAACTTCAAGTTGGCAAACTTTTATGAACTTTTTTCTTGTCCGTGTGTGCCTACTAAACTTGGGAGGTTGGATCTGTAGATTAGCTCCGCTTTGCTCCAGTAAATGTTCTGCTGGAGCAGTTATAATAGGGAATAGGGTTGGGAAATGGTCTGAAGGAAGTGAAGGAAGGATTAGGATAAAATAAGCAGAAACTGTGAAACAAAGTAGTGTACAGTAGATAAATATTCCATTCACAGGAACAGCTAATGCCCAACACACCACAACCCACACACCACGCTCATATCAAACTTCTTCTATACACACACTAACCAAAAACTTATATTTTATAAGAGAAAGTTTTGTGGAAAGAGAAAGTAAATATTTATTACTCTCTCTTACTTTTTTTACTTTAAGGCTCTTGTATTAGAATACACCAAATGCATAATTTAAACCAACCAAACCTCACTCCAACATACTCGACATTTATTCAATATTATACCCAAAAAGGAACAAAGACGCCTTAATTGCTTCCATTTCAAATGGAAATATTTCAATATCGAAGACCAAGGAAGAGTCACTTGGGATCCACTTGGGAAGGTGTGTGGCTCATAAATGAAAATGGTTTGCATATCGTTGAGGTAGAGTAAGGGAAGTGAGCATTGAAGAAGGAACCTTGATCCTTTGATCTTAAGAATTAATTAGAGCCAGTATCCAACTCGTTGAATCCACCCGAGGTCTCGAGGTTCTCGATTCATTATCGAGTTACTTTGCTCCAGAGGGACATTAACTCCCGTCCTCTTGCTACAAGAGAGCTCTGCTCTGCTCAAGGTAATCAAAGGAGATCGAAAGGGAGGTGCGGAATGGGAGTAGGATTTCCTAAACAGACTAAAGGTGTTGGGATGGGAGAAAGTTAAATGACTCATGTAAATAAAAATTTCCCGAGGAGAGGGAAAGTTTGGAGTGTGGGATTTGCCCCCTTTGCTGTCCCCTTCAGACACTCTCACCTTCTTATCATCATCATTCCACTTCCCAATGACTTCTAATCCCAAACTTTTCCTCATTAAAGTTTTACGAGTCTGGCCCAAGGAGCCACTTTCACCATATTGCCCCCCTCCAAGCACCAATCCGAGACAGCAAGGACCAAAGGGGCGGGGGTCAACGGGACTTGAGAGGAAAATATCATCACCATTTCAGCAGCAAGGAGCGAAGCGACATGATGACTTTCTTCTCACAACAACGACGAAATGCAGAGCCATAAGTTTGAAGGAAACTAATCTTTCCAAGTCTCGGAATAATGAATTCCCTATTCATTAACTTGATTAAGAAAAAGGTGGCAAGTTGACGACAGGAGAGGGTCCAATGCTAGACCCACTCACCAGTGGCAATTGGCTGTCGCCCTACCCTTGGTCTTTTGTCTCTAACTGATCTAATTGCAGATCCTAAATCTAAAGCAAGACAGACCTTCTCTTGTCTCTTTAATTTTGAATGAACAAGGCCTTTCTCTTCTGTCTTCTTCTTCCCGGAAGCTTGTCATCAGATTAAGATTTTGTATTGGATTGAGAAAGTGCGTTATCCAAAGTGTGGTTTTGTTAATAACTCCTTTTGGTTCATTTTGGTTCATTTTGGTTCATTTTGGAAATAACTGGAGAGACTGGAGGGAGTGATTTACATCTGTTTGAAGTAAAGAATAATTGAATCAAAGCGGGGAGATCTGAATCAGCTTTTTTCGAATTCGAGTACATGGACTGAATTTTTATTGCTTTCCCAACACATTTTCCTGGGTGGTGGTTCCTCTGGTGCGAGTGTTATGGGAATCTGTCCGGATTTTAATCCGTTCATTTTGTATTCTTCCCTACTCTCCTCATTCCTTCATTACGAGACACTTTAGAACAGAAGAATGAATGGGAGAAACCCAAAATAAATTGCAATGATTGGAGCAAGGAATTTTGAATTTGTCGGAAGAGTGAAGAGACTTTCTCCTTTTCACTTTGTTCTGCTTTCGGTTGTTACACCGCATAGGAATTAGACTCAGGCAAAGCACATTCCTTGACTGAGCATGACTACGCATGCGCCTCAGGCAAGGTGCCTACGACAGTTGGAGTTGTGATTAGGCATTTGAAAGGAGGAAGCTGCCACCTCTGAATCCTTGGTGCCTGAGAGTCATTAACTTTCACCCTTTGTCTCTCTGCCTCCTGCGATCATTGCGTCTCTTAATACACTTCCTAATACCTAATTTAATTCTTGATACAGATCCAGGAGAATTGTTTTCCATTCTCCATTTCCATTATGTCCTTTTAGTCCTTATCTTATACAACTTACAACGCCCATCTTCCCTATGCTACAAACGCCACAAGGAGAGAAAATCCATCCACAATTTCCACTTCCAACAACACTTCTCCTTTTCCCATTTGCAAAATGGCAACATCAAATCCCCAGTCCAATTTTCTATTTCCAACATTTTCTCTTAAAACAAAATCCAATTTCAAAACTTTTTAAGATACAAATAGCGAGTCTGCGCGCAGAAGGGAAATAAGGGGAGGAGGCCTTTGGCCTAGTGTTGACCTCCATTGTTTAGCACTTGACCAAAGGTCAAAGGAGGAAGACTGGAATGTTAGGATTGATAGCAAAGAGACAAAATAAAGTCTAGTTCTGATAAAATATGATGAAATGTGAGACTTTTTAAATGGTATGGATGATGGGAATGTTTGTCCTCTTTTTCCTTTGCCTTATCCTATTACCGTGTCCCTTCTTCTAAGGAAAGATAGAAGAGAGAGGTCAGTTTGTGTGGGAATTTTTGTATTTATATTTGTGTGAATGGAGAATGGCCTATGGCCTATGGAGTGTACAGTGATGGACTTTGTATTTGGTAAAGTTGACAAGTGCCACACAGGAAGACGGGATTAGATCTCTTGTCGCTGAGACACCTTCTTCTTGAGGATTTTCAAGCAATGGAGGGTGAGTGATCGGATGGAAGTACATGGAAGGGGACTTTAAAGTGTCAAGGGACTCCAAGGGAAACAGGGTTTTGAGGAAGACGAATGTGTCGTACCCCTCGTGTCTAGGAAAGGAAAACCAGATCCCGGGTTGTGTGTTGTAGGACGTGTATAATCTGGTCCATGTTGGGGAAACAAGGAAGATGACCAAAAGGAAACTTTCTTCTCTGGGAAGAAGATAACAATGGGAGATTAGTTGAGTTTCTTCAAAGGCTGAAGGGACACGGGATTAGATTATGATGAAAGGATAACAATGGCGACTTCACTCGCACTTCTTTCAAATTTCCCTCTCCCTCCATGTCTCCATTGCCCTGTCTCCAACTACACTCTTTACTAAAGAAATGGCGGAAATCCTCAAAATTCAATCCCAATCGTCTCTCTTCAGTCTTTTTCCTTTTTGCAATAATAAACTTTTATTCGATCTTCCTTTCGAGTCTTGACAGTTTCTTGGCTGATTTTTATAGTTATGACTCTTCGACTCTCAGGACACACACGACTCTAGAGTCTCCTTTTTTGCAAAAACTTTTCTTAACTTGGAGGCCCTTGGAGGGAGTATGCAAAAGGACGAGACAAGAGTGTAAATAAAATTTTCATTCTTTTCCATTTGACTTGCGGAGGACCACAGGAGGAAGGAGGGATGAGACAAGAAGATTTTCATGATTCATATTATATATGAAACTTGGAGCATTTGGCAAAAGAAAGACGACGGGATGACACTAGGCTGAAGGAAAGAAAGAAGATTTTATGAAATTCATAGCAAGGGGTATTTCAGACTGTAATTTATGACCAGTTGTTCACTCTTTCCTACACACGCCTCTTTTACATTCAATCCTACACATCGACGCCCAAGGAATTCCCAATAATAACCAAAAGTAATTGAATAAGAATCTTACCTCCACAGAATATTAGCAACAGAGGATTTATATCTTAGGGGAAAGTGGAAATGTCAACGCTCTCACTTTCTGATGTCTACATTATCACCAATCCTCCGTTGGAAAACAGGATGGAGTCGGACTGGCGGGAATTTGTTCAACAAACTTCAAAATTTGGGGCAAACTGAACTTTTGCTTCCTGTTTAGCACACAAATGCTATCCTTGTATGCTTGGGAGCAGAGTTCAAATGTGAATTGCGAGAAGAGAGGATGCTGGACGATGCTAGGACTGTTGTGAATAGAAAGGACTTGGTGGTATTGTTCAGCCCTGGAGTGGTTTTCGTCAGAGGTCCACCATCTCCGAAATCCAAGTTGGTACTGAATCGAACCGGTTGGAAGGAGCGTGAGATGAACCCAAGGCAGTTCTTATTCAGACTCCCATTGGACCTAGCACCAGGATCCTTGGCTGTCCAGTGCTTGGCCAAACGTAGGCAGAATTTAGCACACATTTGTCCCATGTAGGTTCTTTCTCTGCAACTATTCCAACTAGAGACTCATTTTATTGCCATTTTCTAACATTTTACGATGTGTAGGGATCCCATTTTGCACCCATGATTCCCATGCCTTTCCCTTGAATTGACAGCGTCACATAAAATATTTTGGAGAAGCGACAATAATTCCCCGCCCTCGTCCAATTTCCGTGTGCGGACTAACTAGGGAATGAAGGAGACTGCAACTTTTTGCAAAGGCGGATATTAGCTGTGACCCACGGGGTAAGAAGTTGTTCCTAATTCCGTTCGAAGCGTATTTCAATCACGTAGGGATGAAATTGTAGCCCATCTTGAGCTCATTACACTCAAGTCTTCTTTTTGAACTCCCTTTGATCATAAAAATCGATAGAAACTGGGATATTTTTCTGGTGATTTTGCTAAATTTTTCCTCCTCGATAGGGGTTGGATGTTGTTTCAGCTGAATTTGTTCTTATATCTTTTTAAAAGTTAACTTTTATGACTCCCGGAGCGTCTTTTCGTCCGTCTCCCGATCCATAGCTCCGAGTAAACTTTAGTGAAGAGTGTAAATGCATTTTGGTATTAAAGGAAATGCAGGGGTGGTTGTGGGTGATCGGCTGGAGAAAGTTGAAACTGTAAAGACAGCGTAGAGTGTTAATCTGAATGATGTGTATCCATCATCCAGTGTAAAACGGCCGGTGGTGGTAGTGGATTGGCTTTTGGCAAAGGGAGCTCCGGTCGTATTTAGGAAATGAATGCCTCTAAACTCCAGCTCAAATTGACCACTTTCCCCTCGCCTAGGTTGGATTCCATTTGGAGAAAGCTTTCACTTTCACTTTGGTTTCGTGGGAGGAAGTAATGGTCCTCAGAGTCAGAGAGTCACTTCACTTAATGTAACACAGACGGGGAGATGACCACTAAGGACCATCACAAAATGGACTACCATTTATACTCATCTCCAAACTATTGTTCATGTCACACAACCAGTGGACCATCCACTGGACCATCCAACTACAACATCACTCCCATCTACTTCCAATTATGATTAAACCCATCTCACCTATACTCCAGAAATGGACTTTTATTACACCAACACAACCACTGAATCCCAAATCCCATGACTGGACATGCCTGGACATGGCTGGAGTGGGGCGTCAATTCAATCTCCGACTCCTGCTCTATAGAGATGATGTAAATAAGAAATAAGGTTTGGATTAGGGAATGGAAATGTAATCTACGAAACACTTTAAGAACTCATCTCATGTCCACTCCTGGACTTTATGACCTCCGCTTTCACTTGGGCAGAGGGTGGATGGGATCTCAACCATTCACCTTCGAGTGCCTTATTGACGTATCGGCTACAGGGAAGACACGGAATGGCCAAAGTGCTCATAAGAATCAGCCATGGACTCAAAAAGACCAGATGATGGCTGGGCTTAAGATTCCCACGAGTACGAAAGGCCACTCCCTCATCCCTTGATAAAGTTTACAGAAGAAACCATTTCAGGAACACCGGAAAGTTAACGGGTAGTCTTTCAACCATCTTCAACAGGAGAGATAAGAGATGGCCAAATACATTCAATCAGGTCAACAATTGTCACAAGTAATCTATACTGCAAATTAATCATCTCTTACAGAGATCCAAAATGGAAGAATTTTTATAAAAGTACGAAAAAGTACAATGTGCATTGCGATGACCCTTATTTCGTGGGATGCGGAGACTACTCTGACAGAGTGAATTAGACAACGCAGTTTTATTTCTCGCCTTTTTTTAAGTTCATTTTACATGAGAATTATTCTGGTGGGCATACAAGTGTTTCGTACAATTTGGAATTGGTTGATGGTTTTGAATTGCTGGCTGTTGTGTCACATGAAGAAATTCCAAAGCCGAATCCAGCAGCCATTCACAGTATAAACCAGTGCGTTCAAAATCATTCGGAAGTACCCAACCGGCTCATCCTTGTAGATGGGAATGTGAATGCAAGTTGGAGAAAATTTGCACAGCACAAAATCATGAGCGCCACGGCACATTTCATGAATCGGATGGCAGAGGCTTTCTGGAACCACGTAGGACAACAAGCTACGGAAGATTTCACGGTCTAGAAAAATGCCAGTA